>VMKM01001703.1:0-118163 GCA_008360985.2 Macquaria ambigua | reverse complement strand
TCCATCTTCCTACTAATCCTCTGTCATTTAACCCCCCCACCCTCTCTCTCCACCTTTCCTCCCCTTCATCTCCCTCCCTCTCTAGGCCATCTTTTGTCTGCCCTCCTCGTCTTATCACAGTCACTCAGTCCTTGGCTGCTGGCTGCCTCCCTCTCTTTCTCTTCTCCTCTCTCCTCACCCACTCCCATCTCTACATTTCTCTCTCTCTCTCTCTCTCTCTCTCTCTCTCTCTCTCTCTCTCTCTCTCTCTCTATCTGCCTCGACCCTAGCTGCCCAGGATTGAGAGGGAATGTCATTTTATCTGAGAAAAGCTGACAGCATTGTGTGTGTGTGTGTGAATGTTTTTGCTGGTCCTGAAATTGCTTTATGGTATTAACCCTCTCCTGACTTCCCTTCAGAGAGCATATTAAAGGGATGTGACGCACTTCTCGCTGTCACAATGAAAAGACTTTTTTTCTTTAAGTGCCCATTTTCATGCCTTGCTGAGTGTTTCGTGGTGTCTCTCGTCCTGTTAAACCTTGTGCCTGTAATTGTGTGCTCGCCAGCTGAATTTGTGTAAAAGGAGGTTTAACAGGTTTTAACGCCTCTCAGCCTCGACTTTCATCAGTTTGTGTTTGTCTTCTTTCTCTCTGCCCTCACCTTTTCTCCTCCTTTACCTCTTTTTTTTTTTTTTTCCAATAAACAGGAATCGTATCATCACTTTTTGAGAGTCAAATTCAGATCATTCAGGGCGTGAAACAGCTTTCAGCACCTCAGAGCTTAGTTTTGTAGAGTGTCTAATTCATAAAAGGAAGGAATAAAATATTCACTGGTTAAAACTTCACTTTGAATCCTCAATACTTAGGTGGGAGTTTCCACCGAACCCTCTAATCCCCAGTCCTCGGAAATAATTAAACATCACTGCAGCGAAGAGCTCGTGGGATTGTACAAAATCTCAAGTCTCCTTCAGCCCACCTTTTTCTTAATTCCTTCCCCTCTTCTCTTTTTTTTTTTTCCAGGTCACTTTGCTTTTTTCTTTCTGTTTCCAACTTTGTCTCCCACTCCCCTTTCTGATATTCTGCTTCCTCTGTCTTTTCCTTCATCCCTCCTCTCACTTCACCCTCATTTAAATCTGGCCTTAACATACACCCTGAGTGAGCAGAGTTACATAAAGTTAGTCTTGTAATGCATCTTTGTGGGAAACTGGAAGTACACTTTAAAGTCACGGTGAAAACAGCAGTAAAAACATCTTAAGCTTCCGTAATGTGAAAACATTACAAAATAGCAAAACGGAAAATTGAAGCGTATAGATACCAGAGAAATTAGGAAATATTTACAATTTAATTGGGTCACTCGTGTGGTTGACCAAATATGATGCAATATGGAGCTGTAGAGGATTGTTGGCCTCCACCCACACCTCCCTTACTGTTGGCTCATGAGGCTAACTGTGATCAGGAGGAGGCGGATGAGGGAGATTGAATAGTAATCATCTATGCCCTTTTTGAAGTTTTTGCCAACTAACAGCTAATTGCCCCAAATCACATTTGATTACATACGTTTATGTACACGCCCTCAAGTGCAGATGAGTCATCAAAAATATTTCAATGTTGAGAAAAGAGAATGACAATGACATTTGTGACATATATTTGGCATAAAACAAGGCGACCGATACTGGATTTCTGAGGCCAATACTGATATCAATATTTAGAAGATTAAAAAATCAGATAACGACGATAGTCACACGTCCTTTAGATTTGTTAGTTTTCTTAAACATTGTGACCAAGGTGCGTACTGAGTGGGACATTTTAGCGTTGGAAAAATCAACTTGTCAGTGCTCTCTGGTGCACAACTATGTAATTGTGACAGTGTTTCTAAATTACCTGCAATTTCTTGTTACTTATCGGCCGACATATACACAACACCGATATATCTGCAATAAGGTGGATGTGGATTGGACTGTCAGATTCAAAGTATGTAAACTGTAATTATTGTTAAAGGATAGAGAAATCCTATCTCATATTGGGTGTATTTTAATGTCAGGTCTAAGTGTATTTCAGCTTTCTACATGCACTCCACAGACGTGCTAAGCTAAAGCTAATGCTAACTGCAGCCTTCGTCTCTTCCCTCACAGCTGGTGGTGAGTTCAGCTCTGCGTCCTTTAGGGGCCTCCACAGCCCAGAGCTGCGGGCTCGCCTTGAGAGCGGGCCCTGCGCCGCCGCTCACTCTCCGCTGGCGGAGCGCAACGGCTTCCTGCAGCTGCGTCTCCACGGATACCAGGCAAGCTTCGTGATGTCCACGCTGCGTAACCTGGCCCACTTCCTGGAGGACGACTCTGCGCCGCAGGTGCTGCCCATGGAGATCAGCGTCAGGGACACACACATCAACTTAAAGGTGAGAATCCCTGATGTTATAATATATATATATATATAAGAATAACAGGGTTTGTGGAGGTTTTTGTTTACCCTGAGGTTATTGTTGCAGAACTCCTGTTTACCTGCAAGATTTCAGCAGAATATTTGTCCTATATTCTCCAATCATGTTGCAGTAATAGACCCCATAACTCACTGCCTTACAGAGCAGCAGCTTCTATAGCCAAGTTAAATATTTTGAACCATGGCCTAATTGGAATTTGGATTTGAACTGAATGTTTAATGACATAGAAATGCCTTTCTGCCTTCTCTCTTGGGTTCCTTCACGGGTGAGTAGATTTGCTGTGGAACTGATGTGGAAACCTGGATGTGGATAATTTCTCCCCCAACACCCCCCCTACACACACACACACACACATCAAAACATAAACTACCACACTCAACATGTGCTGTCTCTGCCGCAGGATGACGGCCCCCGGGACAATCCCTCCGAGTCCTCGCCGATCACCCTGCATGTGGACAGTCTCATCATAATCCGAAGAGACGACGGCTCCTTCTCTATAGGAGGTGACAAACGCGCACTCATTTTCATCTGCCAGATATTTCCACCTCCACTTCTGCGCTGATTCACTGCAGTTATATAACACGTCCTATTAAATGCTACGCTTTGTACATCCACACCTCCAAATTCCCTTCTGTTGACTCTCCTTCTTCCTCACAGTGGACACAGCGGCGGAGACCAAACCCAGGAAAGACGGAGCGTTGATTGACAGCGCTCTGAGTCCGGTCCCTGAGGTTGTGGGCGGCGTCTGCTGCGTACCAAAGGGTACACAGACCCAAGCCCCGCCCACCAGCCCCCCTCCCTCTACCAGAGAAAAGGTGAGGCGCACGGTGAAAGCATGCTGTGTGGGTACATGGGAGTAGAAGTACACAGGCACAAACTGCCGCCCACAACACCTGCAGACAATCTTGAAGGTGGAGGTTTCAGTGAATTGCATGTAGCCACATATTTTTCTCTCTCTTCTTCTTGTGTTTTTCCTCCTACAAACTGCTGAACGAGAAAGACATTTTCTTTTGACTGATCGTTCTGGATGTAGTGCCAAATTTTGGTTTTGCCAAGCTATTCCAGTTCCCTGCTTGGCTTCCATTGAATTTACAGTGGGAGTGATATTCATCAATTTATGCAGAATACATGTATTACATTTTCAGATGGAAAGTGAATAGTTACATAACGCTGTTTTAAGACCAACAAGTCATCCGATCTAAACAGCAAAACAGGTTTGTTTGTTTGTCTGATCTGTCACTGGCGAAATGGTTTGTTGTTACATCTCGTGGAATCCAGGGGACGTTTCATTTCATTTAGGTTAACGTGTAAACACAAAGACAAACTAAACCAAAATACTTGAGGGATGAGGGTTATTATTCACGGTCTCTACAAAAGAGTTCTTGCTCTCAGCAGCGTGCTGACTTTCTAATGTTGGTGTTTCCTTCCTCCTCTGCCGTCTGACAGGTTCATATTAGATAAGACCCGCCTTCTTGACGTTTGGTAGCCAATCAATAGGAAAAAATGACCACCTGTGACTGATTTTTATAAAAATGATTCATATCAGTTTTCTTTTCTGGCACCTCTATAGTTGAGGCTTACTTACGTTTAGGCAACTAAAACTACTTTAAGCTAAGTTAAGTTTAAAAAAACGAAACAATGTTGACTGTCAGTAGGAGGTGGGATGCCAACATCCCACCTCCTGGTGGTTCTCGGGCACTTTTTATGCCCAACTTATCACCCTGAACTCCTTCCTCAGAGGTTTAACAACATCACACTCCTTCCATCTTGGTTCTGAGAGACACCAAACACACGACCGCAAAACCTCACAGATTGAAGGCAAATACAGGTCGTTTAAGTGTTTGAACAAACTACCAATGCTGTAGTCTTTCTGGCAGGAATGGTCTTTTTAAGACTGCCCTTCTTCATTGTTTGCTTGTGTACAGATGCTGGTGGAGGAAAACGAATGTTTGAAAGTGGAGCTGTCCCGAGCCAAGATGGCGCTGGCTGAGGCTCAGATGGAGAAGGACTCGCTGCTGCACCACATGAAGAACCTCAAAGTCAACACCAGCTAGACCCGGCTCTCTCTTCACACCCAGCCAGTCGGTCATTCAGCCCCCACTGGTCTGCAGTCACAAGGACTGAGGGTCCAGGGTCAGCAAAATAATTAAAGGCAACATCAACAAGTAAAGAAAAATGGGGACTTTGACTAAAACGGCTCCCTTTACGCGCTTATTTGTTGAATGAGCCGCCATGTGACTTTAGATTTCAAAATAATTCCTTCATAAAGCAATGCAGAGTCTGTGTGAAGACTCAAAAATACACGTTTTTACACGCTTGTCGTCTGTTTTATGTTCTCCACTTTGGACTGTGGAGGCTTGATGCATTTGGAAAGAGAAGAAAAGTGTGTGTGTGTGTGTGTGTGAGAAAGAAAGAGGATGAGGATCTATATCCATGGTTGTGCCTACAGAAAACCCCTTCCCACACTATTCCTGTTGTGCAAGTTAAAACAGAAAAACAAAACAAAGCTAATCTTGGATGAGCTGGATGAGGTGTGAAGGAAAACTGAATGTCTTCAGAGGAATGTCTCAAAAAAAAAAAAAAAAAAAGACTTATTTTGCACTGCACTGAAATGAAACTTTGTGCTTTCATATTCGGAGGGGACGAGACAAATCATTCTCTAACTTTTTCTCCTCCGAGTGTGTACAGTGTATATTGTATAAGAATGTGAACACATAACTATTTTC
This sequence comes from Macquaria ambigua, assembly GCA_008360985.2. NCBI lineage: Eukaryota > Metazoa > Chordata > Actinopteri > Centrarchiformes > Percichthyidae > Macquaria > Macquaria ambigua. Next base: position 113,025 of record VMKM01001703.1, on the reverse strand, counting down.
TTCAGAACTTTGAATGGTTATGCAGTGTTTCAGTTGAATGTGTGTGTGTGTGTGTGTGTGTGTTTTTGTCTCAGCCAGAACAAGCATTTCATTACAAGTAGAGGATCAATTTATATCTGTCAGTTCCATGGCTTTGTCAGCAAAATGCCCCACAGTAATGTCTGGGGGGGGGGACACAGTAATGTCCCCTTCCTATTTTTCTATATGTAAATAGCTACTTAACATGTGCAGCACTTTTGAAACTGAGGCACTGTAAATACAACAACCAGAACTGTGAGAGAACAAGAGTTAAGTCGACGAGTGGAGTAATTTAGAAAAGTGACTCGTGTGTGCTCCCTTCTAAAAAAGGATGAGTAGGAAAATAAAGGCACATTGAAGCTGCCTGACTGCATATATATGTGTGTGTCTTTGTGTAAATTTCTAATCTGCCATGTGTTATTTTTTTCATGGACAAGCATTGCCCATATCTGCTGCTGTTCCATGCTTCATGCCTGTGTGACGATTTCAGGGCAAAGCCCCTGAGTAGATGTTAAAACCGACTAAAACTGACTTTTCTAACAGCACATGCTTTGGCACAGCACAAAAGACTATAAAAGGACAGTTTGAGGTTAACGGTTAACTGTGGATTCAGTACATCCATCAGTCTACATATGCAACCGTCATAACGTGTACTTCAGCTCGGCCCAGTTCATTTCCATTTCTCTGTTTTAAAAAACAAAAAAAAAAAAGTTGTTCTTGTTCCTGAAAAAGACGTGAAACACAACTAGTTCTCATCACAGACCTGCGATCAAGACTTGAAAATGTCAGAGGTAGGATTTAAACATTGTATGTGAAGAGTTTTGTTCGGTGGAGAGGAAGAAGGTTTTCTTTTTCATCTGTGTTTTTCCTCCATTCATCACAGCCCTCCTCCACCCTCTGAAACCCTGTGGAGGAAGAAAAAAGACAGAAAGTAATAACTTGTATTTAGTCTGTCAAAGCTGCTGAAATACTGATGAAAATAAAAGCCAGTATCCAGTTTAAAAAGGTTTCAGCTTTGTACGTTTTTGGTGTGGATTTATTAATTTATGTTTCTTTTTATTGCTCCTGTATAGTGCAGGGCATCGAAGCTCATTTGGTACAGCTGCAACAATTAGTCCATTAAGTGTTTAGTCGAACAGAAAATTAATCTGCAAATATTTTGATAATCATTTTCAAGCAAAATCTCCATCAATTCTCTAGTTGTAGCTTCTCAAATGTGAGGATGTGCTGCTTTTTGCACTTTTATATCACTGTAAACTGAACATTTGGGGTTTTGGACTGTTGGTTGAATAAAACGACATTTTAATACATTTCCTTGGGTTTTGGGAAACGAAAACAGCCATTTTTCACTATTCTTTTGACATTTTATAGGCAAAAAAGTCATTTAAATCGAGAAAATAATCTGCAGATTAATCGATCATGAGCATAATAGTCAGTTGCAGCCCTATTGCCAAAACAAATGTGTGCATAGGACTGTTAAAACTCATTATTTAAACTTATTTTATCAGAGTTCATTTTATAGCAGCGTTTGTAAATGAATTAGAAACAATGTTGACGTTTGTTCTGCGAAAAGTGGAGACAAGAAACTCTTCAAATGTAAATGCAGCCTCTTTGTGGGCTCGAACGAGCTGCACCGAACCACTGCAGGAGAGTGTTTGGACTTTGTGCACATAAATGGTCATGACATTTTACGGCTGGAGTAGTGCAGTGAGTCATAGAAGGGCATTAAGTGTTCGAGTGTGTGTGTGTGAGGGAGAGAGGGAAAAGCCTGTTTACATACTGTAGCTTAATGTTTCTGTGATGGTGGCTATGTCACAGTGCAGGACTGTTAATGTAAGCAAAGCATGTACACATTCATTTATATACTTTGTGTGTGTGTGACGGTATGGCAGCACCATGCACAGCTGGATTGTGGGAAATCTGATGAAAGAGAGAGGCTTCAGGTTGTGTGTTGGCTCAGTACAGAGTGCAGAATCTGCGTCCAACTGCCTGTTCACCGTTTCATCCTCTAGTTTCAGTTTTATTTCTCTGCCAGAGCCTCGCTGCACATATAATAAAATAAATGATGGCTGGATTCCATTTAGCTGCTTCAGTTTCAGAGTCCTGCTGTAGGCCTTTTTGACTTGTCATCAGAAACAGGTTTATTTATTAACATACGAGGAATTTGCTTTGGTATTTTGGTGCGTGACAATAAAAATAAGAGAAAAAAACAAGTACAGCAAAGGTCATCAATCAATCATAAATATAAAATTGAAATTTACAATAAAAAATATGAAAAATATATCAATTTTTATAGCACAGGCGTTGTTAATAACTTTAACAATGGTTCTGTTCTATTCAAGAGTCCCAGTAATGAACGACAGTGTGACAGTGAGCCAGCATGAACCAAACCAGGACCCTGAAACTGGAGCAGCTAAATGGAATTCAGCCATCATTGTTTTTATTATTTACGCCTGTGCTTTTCCTACTGTGACACAGGTCATTGTAAAAAAAAATTAAATGTACATTGGAGTTTTAAATGTTTGTGCCAACATTTCTGTCTTAGATCTTTACAATAAAATGGAATGAAAACAATTAAATTATAAATATTAATTATTGATATGTGTAAATAGGTTATTATCATATTTCCCCTATACATTCCAATCATGAAAGAAAACGTGATGGAGATTTTTCACAAGTTTTTGCAATTTAACAGATTAAGTGATTATAGTTATTGCAAAAATAATCAACATACTAATTGATAATGAAAATAATCAGTAATTGCAGCACTATATTAATTACACGCCTGCTTTCCTTCTCTTCCTCAATTTAACAGCCATCATCATTCAAAAATCTGCTTTCATAATCCTGTGGTTCCCATGTTGTTAAAATAACTCCTGCTGAAACAATAAGCTGGTTAATGTGTTAGGTGATGAACAGAAAACTAATCAGCAACAATTTTGATAATCTGGTTAATCGTTTAATTTAGTTTTAAAGCAAAAATGCCAAACATTCTCTGGTTCCAGCATCTCAAATGTGAATATTTGCAGCTGTTTCGTATCTTTGTGTTTTGAACTGTAAAGCATACCTTTTAAATATGTCAGCAGTAGCTCTCAGTAGGCATTTTTCACCACTTCCTGCCATTTTATAGACGAAACGATTAATCGATTCAAAGAAGTAATTAGCAGATGAATCAATAATGAAAATAATCGTTCCCTGCAGCCCAAAATGGCTTGGAATCAGTAACAACTCGTTTATACGAGTTCGGATGTCAGGCACAGCAGCTGTAGGTGGAACACTTGAAGGCAGCACGTCTCCCCAAATTCCAATTAAGCAGCAGAGTGAAGCCATCAGGCAGGTCCCAGCATGCACCGGCTGCAGAGTGGAGGGGAGGGGGTGTGTGTCTGTTTCCCAGGCTGTCAGTGGACAGATTAGATGCATAATAAAAAAAACAACCCAGCTTCTGCCTTCATTCTCCATTCATACTACTGACATGACAGGGATGCTATTTTAGGATCTCACCTGTTTCCAAATCTACTCAGCTGCAGCAGGGCCAATTGTGAAGGGAATACACCTCCAGCGTGGAGAGGAACTGCGCATGTGCGTGTGTGTGACTGAATAAGTTAATGGCAGAGAAAATGGCAACAATTGGCACAGCCGGTGGGTTTGAGTGTGACTTTTTAAAGAGGCTAAACAAAGGCATCGCCTCCTGTTGGTGCTGTAGCATCGTCATCCACGCCCAGGCTGTACAGTAAGTCTGTGAGTCGAGTCAGGCAGAATAACAGCGGAAGACGGGCGGCTGTGCTTTCAAAATAAAAATTTTGATATGCACAAGGAGCATACATGCCTGTTGCTTAGATAGTGTGATGAAGAATGTCTAAAAAATATATTTACTTTTGCCACATTATAGTATTATAGCCCGTTGCCTTTATCTCCAGAAATACATTTAATGAGTGAATGGGACCAGCAAGCAATGATGGTTGTCCAAGGCTTCTTTTCAGGCAATGCAGGCAAATGCCCCAGGGGGCCCAGAACTCCAGAGCCCCTGAAAAATCCAGGCTTACCCTGTGTTTACTGGTTTGTTCTAGTTTAATAGAAAAAAAGATAAAAACTTAAATAAAAAAGAGAATATGCACCACTAAAGCACAATTTTACAAAATTATAAGGGCCCTCAAGTGGGGCCTGACTTGATCTTGAAGGGGTCCTTGTGTCAAAATATGGTTTTGTGCTTACATATTGCATATTACTGAATTAATTTGTGTTTAGAAAAACGAGAGGTTAATTGGGGCCCAGCTGTTTGTTAGTTTTTTTGTCTGAGGGCCTCATAGCATGACAAGAAGAATTTGAAAAATTGAGTACATTTTCTCAAATTTTCTACATATAGTGTTCACTTATTTGACTATTTGTTTGTTTGATTTGCACTTTTTCACCTGCCTGACTTTGAGCATTATTTTTGTCAGCTGTTGTTCATTTTATAAGTCAGTAAGAGAGAACAATGGAAAATAAAGTTTTGCAATCATGCCACGACTGGGTGACTGTCTTGGTCTACTGGTGATTGTATTTGCTTTTATTTTTGCTAAATCTATCAATCAAAGTTAGCTAGCTAGATTGCTAGCCAGATAGCTAACTAGCTGGATTGCTAGCTAGCTAACTGGCGTATATGACGTGTCAAGATGAGGCAGTTTATTTGAATGACACCCTTCAACAAACAAGGGAACTCTCATAGGACACACAAAAAGACATTAGGACAAGATATAAAAGAAACAAAATGCAACATAAAAACACACGAAAGTAACTTATAACTGTTCCTCCGACATATTTTTCATTTTCCACGTCTGTGGTCGGTTGGTCAAGTTTGTTTTAAGCAACAATTTGTAACACATCGGCCAGTGAAGGTTTTATTTTGAAAGCTGTAGCAGGAAGTGTGCAGTTTTATCCCGGCTACCTTGACAACAGTGTCTCTGGCGACACCGATAGGCACCGGCCAGTGCGGTAGGTTCGGGGTAAAGAGGTGGCGAGTACAGCGGAACTGGAGAGCTTCGTGTGGAGGCGGACAAGGTTTCACCTCCCGCCTGTTGTCAGCCGGAGCCACAGACCAGACAGGAGACTCTGTTCGGACCGAGAAGGAGTTTGTTTGTTGTTTTTCAACCAGGGTTATACTCTTTACTTCACACTAAGGGATTCGCTTTGGAGCCCCCGGTTCCCCCCGCTTGTTTGCGCTGAGGATACACCGGGGAGCCGTGCACGTCAGCGGACTCACACAACAGGAGATTACGACGCCGTGCATGTGAATGGACTGAGGTTATAAGGCGCCAGGGGAGCAGTGCACGTCAAACCTGCTCTGCAGCATCAATAACACCTATATCACCGTGCAGCAGCAGCATGCAGTGAGAGGTATCCTTTCAGATGCTTTCCCACTCCAGGCAGTGAAGGAAGGGGTCGGAGGGGAGGAGGATATATGGGAGATTTGTTGGATTGCCATCACTCTGTCGTTGTAAACTTGTGTCCGGGATGGGGAAAGAGCAGGAGCTGCTGGAAGCCGCCCGGACCGGGAATGTCGCCCTGGTGGAGAAATTGTTGAGTGGGAAGAAGGGGATACTGGGGTCAGGCTCTGGCTCCATCCCTCTGCCCAACCTACTGAGGTAAGAAGCCGCTCTCATCTCCTTCCCATGACCGCTACAGTGTCCCCGGGAGCCCCGGGAGTGCTAGAGGGGATTCCTGGGGGGGTTCCCATGCTGCAAAATTAGGCATAATTTAGCTTCATCATAGGTCAGTGCACTAGAAATGAAACAAGGAACCATTACTCCAGTCACAGCTTCACTCCTCCCAGCTGCAGTATAAAGAGTGTGATATATATTGGATACTGTATCAGCAGCATCCTTTTTCCATATGGTGCCCCCGAGATAAAACCTTATAAAATTAAGTGTTTTAAGAGCTTTGTGCAGGGTTACAGCATGCTGCATGACACAGGAGAGGAAAAGAAAGGAAGTCTGTTATGCAAAGTCAAGAGTGTGAAGCGAAGTGCACTTTAAGGCAGATAGAATAACCTCAGGCTACAGGCCAAATATACATAAAGCACATACTGTATCTCTGATAGAATTTACCAATATGTGACACTCTAAACTAAAGGTTAGTCATCCCCTGTCCTCTCAGGGCGCCACAGTATCTGTTTGAGTGTTGGGGGAGCCACTGCTCATCGAGCACAAAAAGAACAGACAGTACCTTCAGCTTCTCGACTCTGACAGCTGTCAAGATGTTGATTTCTTGAGCATGAGGATGAAAGAGTGTGATGCTCGGATGATGGATGCATTTGTGACGACTCTAGTTTGAAACTGAGTGTCTTTATGCTTATTTTGTGTGGACCTTTTTATGTGCAAGGAGTCACAAAAACCACCACACCTTCCTGTCTTTATTCTCGTCTGTCACAGTATCACTAAACTGATCCTATAGGGACATTGCTGTGGTGTTTGTATAGCAGTGTCTGTTCACATGATGCTGGGAAGGCCTGACGTGCAGGGTGTCCAAGTTGGTTGCAAAACAGCTCCACATTCATGTGCTTCTTTGCCGGAAGACAAACAATAAAGAAACACGGATTTCCTGAAAAGGTGATGTGGATTTGGTTTTTGAGACCACTTGCATCATCGCCTCCAGTTTCTTCTCAAGAACAGGGATGTGAGCGAAGTGAGGGAACATTGTTTGTTTATGTCATCAGATTAACAGGTGTTAAAATATTAGATTACTTTCATCATATCACCTTGAACCCCTGACCCATGAATAATAGCAATAAATGGAATATTCTCAGGAATTTGTAAAAAATTACAAATCTTAACATCTGAGTTTAACAACCTACTTGAAGCCTCCTTTTCTTTACGAACTCAAACCACAAAGGCTTCAATCTGGCCGCGAGAACAACTGCTGAGGTTATTGTCCCCTCCTCCCGCCCCTGCAGCCTCACCCTCTCTCTGCTGAGGCCGAGGCTGAGCCAGGTGATTAGGAGATCAAAGGCTGGGGGCGTCTGGGAGGAGTACCGCCTCGGGGCCCTTGGGCAGGGTGTTTCACGACCGGGCTGGGGTCACACGCTGGCAGGGAGGATGCCAACCACTCGCACACTAAGCCAGGGGTTTATAAACGTGGTGTCTGGGGACTCCTGTGGGGGCCTTATAGGGCAAGAATGGCACTCGTTTAGAATAAAGGCAACTTAATTTAAACACTTTTATTAATTCATTGGAAGTTGGCTCCAGGTGAGGATGTATTAAAATGTAGTTTGTGATCAGAAGCTTCCCCCTCCAAAGAGAGGAAGCGACAGGAGAGTTTTAAGCAGTTCTGCACACACAGAAAAAAAGTTTTCTGACAGTACAGCAGCTGATAATCATTTCTGCAGCCTTTTGTTATCTTCTATGAGCAATCTAAAACAGGAAACGTAAAATGTTCATGTGGTGCAACAAGTGGTCAAGAGCATTGTTTCTGTGGGTCACTGCTGCTCATGACACCTGTATGCTGGTTTACGCTGTGTTTGACATACTGTTGTTTAGTTATATCTGTGTGTTTATGTTCTTCTTCTGCACATAATTTCCTCTCTGAGATAATAAATTGGTTAGGTGGGAGGGAATCACAGAAGCTGCTTGCATGCTGGTGTTTTGTTGTTGGTTCCCACATAATCTGCTTTAGAAAGAGAAGTAGGCTTGCCACATAAAAACTGTGTCGCAATCCCATACTACGTGCTGATTGTATACAGAATTATATACTTACTGTCAGACTATCGCTGCTTTTTATTAGCCATGCTAGCAGCTTTGGTCCAGACTGAAATATCTCAACAACTATGGATTGGCACAAAATTTTGTACAGACATTCATGGTTCCCAGAGGATGAATCCTAATGACTTTGGTGATCCTCTGACTTTTCCTGTAGCACCATCATCAGATTAAAGTTTTAATTTTTGTTTATGACCAAATACCTGCAAAGCTATGGCATTCCCATCAGCCTCAGCTGTGCTTTGTGTTTTATGCTAATTAGCAAATGTTAGCATGCTAACACACTAAACTAAGATGATGTGCATGGTAAACATTACCTGCTAAACATCAGCATGTTAGCATAATGCTCAAAGCATTGCTGCGCCATAAAGCCTAACAGAGCTGCTAGTGTGATCCACTTACTGGAAATTTTGGGGAGTTTTCAGCCACATCTCATGGCCTTCATCAGGGGGTGGAGTTTGCTCGGTTGTCATGGAGATAGTTTAGTTGTTACCTCGTGACCTACATCAAGAGCAAAGTAAAAAATCAAGCTTTTTTAGTATGCATGCGGACTGTTTTGAGTACTTTGTTTTGTTACTTTTCCCATGTGAGCACACGACATTCTCAAACCTTGATTGGAATTAGTTTGTAGTCTGGACCTTCACTGATGAAACGTTTGTTTGTCCTTCACGCCGTGAATTTGTGTTAATAAAAGGGACTTAACAGAAAATATACCCAACTTGTTACTGTATGTATCTCATCTCCCACATCCCAAAACTATAAACATTGTTGCGCAGTGTGTTTGCTTTGCAAATTAGGATTTAATTGAATTTATTGAAGGACAGTGATTATTTACAGAACACTGAATTAATTTGAAGCTCATTGAGGAGATTAAAAATGTTGCCAGAAATGCAGCTTTTAGGTCGATACACTGTAGTTCAAGAAACAAAGTGCAGAAAGTGTCCAAAACAGAACAAAACTCTAAAACCTGATTGAAATGGAGGGTGAAGTTGAGGTCATACAGATGCATTATGGGTGGAAAAACCTCTGTAGTTTTTGGCATTGTGTCATTGTCAGTGAGTTATGTCTACTGTGTTACACACACACTTGGCTTTTATTGGGTCACGACACCGGCCCATGAGGAGATGTCTGTAAAACACTGTCTGTACATCTGCTGGAGTGTGTGTTCATGTGTGTCTGTGAGTAACCAGTTGTGTGACACACCTCCTAATAGAGAGCCATTTGCACTTTAGCAGATGAGTGAGTCAACAGAGAGGTCACAGCGGAGGAGTGTGTGCAGGCTAACGTTATGGGAATGATCTCCGGGAATCAATGCATAGTTTCCCATCTTAAGGCCTCTGAGCCATTCATAGCATTCCTAAGTCATGAGGTTCCTCTTTTCGCTGAAAGAATTGCACCAAACCGCCAAGTGGGACATGAACACGGACACACACATACTGTATACGCACACACATGCATAAGCACAGGATGTAGGGAAGACGATCCTCTGGCTGTAACGCTGCAGTTTTGTGGTGTGGAGCATTGCACACGAACACGCACGTGCACAGTGGAAAATCAATACTGGATGATCTCATTGCTGTTTTAATGGGTCATATTCTCTTGTAGATGACCTGCACTGTACGTGGTGAATGTAGATGATACACTATCACACTGGGATATATCCAGTGGCTATAATTGTGTTTAAAAGAAGGGACATTTTCCTGTAACATATACATATAACATAAACCATAAATAAATACATTTAGGAGCAAAGGCTTCTTCATAGAGTCTTCATATTGCAACAACCATCATCTAAGAAGAGCCAGAGATGCTAATGTCTTCACAAACAGTAGCCTTAATAGACCAGAATGCATTGCAACTAACTAATTAGTTATTAAAAGGTCGCACAAGCTGTAAGAAAATGCAACTTAATTAAACTAATGCAGCTTCTCATAGCACTAGCTGTGTGGGAAAGTTCAGCATAGTGCTAGTGGTGAAAGGATAACAGTGTAAAAGGACTTTTCCTTTAAGCGGCTTTACATACAGACTAATATTAACAGTGAGGATAAATTTATGGTGACAGTCTGTGATCGTACTGTGTGTGCTGTCTTACAGAGGAAATGAGGATGGATGCATGTGCTGTGTGTGACAACATACTGACTGTGATGGAGTGACGGTGATTGAAAGCTGATACACTCAAAGAGAATGAGTCATGATACAGCAGATGGTGGCTGATCCCTCCTCACTCTCGCTCAATAATGTTCAGGGGGGAAAGCCCGTCTTGTTTTTTGGCTGTGTGTGTGTTTCTGTGCGGCTAGGTGTGTTTACCCCTCCTCCTTTGCAAACAAAAAGCCTTTAAGTGGAGTGAAGTGACTCCCAGAGGAGACACACACACACACACACACACTCAAACACACACTTGTGTATGGACTCTCTGTTTTAATTGGCATCCTCACAGGCGGTCTCCCCCGACGTTTATTTTCTGATGTCTTCCCCTGCTTGTGTTGGAGTCTTTAAGCGGCTCTCTATCTTTGTAGCTCACAGCATGGGGCTCTATGTGTGTGTGTGTGTGTGTGTGTTAGTGGCGTGACTGGTTTCATTGTTGTCCAATGAGGATGAACAGTGAGAAAGAAATCCGTTAAAAAAAACCCAACTCAGTTTATTTTTCTCAAGTTGTTTCACGGCCGCAACACTTTATCTCTCTGTTTGAGGAAACGGCAAATCAGACGACCAAAACCAAGTCTGGCAGTGTGCGTGTGTGTGTGTGTGTGTGTGTGTTTTTGTGAGTCTGAATGTGTGACATAACCACTGTCCTTACATAACCACCAGTAATACTCAGGGTTGTGTGTATGTGTGTGTGTTTTTTTTCGAGGAGCATTCACGGTGAGGGCTGATGGGGGAATCCAAGAGCTACATGAGGTGCAGGACGCCCAAACTGGGTCAAAGGTTAACTGAGGATTAAGGGTCACATTAAGGGTCGGATTAAGAGGACTACGCACGCAAAAATGCCCCAAATCCTCTTGTTCTAGTCCCTCAAATGTGACGACTTGATGCTTTTTCTTTGTCATATATGATAGTAAACTGAATATCTTTGGGTTTTAGACTGTTGGTGAGACAAAACAAGCAATTAGATTATATCGCCTCGGGCTCTGGAAAGATATAATGGGCAATTTTCTGACATTCTATTTACAAAACAGTTAATTGACTGATGAGAAAATAATTGGTAGTTGCAGCTCTATTGTGGTTGACTGTACTGACAAACTTACATTATTTTAATACAAATACAAATATAACTGTTGGGTCACTGTGCTTTAGGAAACACTCACAAAAATGTATAATGTGAATATGATTACCAAATAAATTCAGTGATTCATTGTTATTATTTTATAACTTAAATAAGCTCAGAGAAGTCTATCACTTAAGTGAAACACAGTCTTAAAGACTGGAAAAGACAACATTTATGATATATGTCCATATTACGATATTATATTGTCTGACATATGTTTTTATGTCGCAGAACCCTACAAGACATTGATATTATGTTGATTTATTGCCCAGCTCTAAGTCTCATTGTGTTTTGATGTCACAAACGTTCGCTGGAAAGAACAAAGTTGGTTTAGAGAGATTTTATGTCCCCACGCATTCAAAAGTTGCTGTGTTTTCTGCTGCAAGAAGAAAATTTACAGAACAACAATGTCCTCTGAAGATGAGCTCAGAAATCACTTAAAAGGTGAAAAGAAAATGTGGAGGAAACCCAGATGAGCCTCTGATTTTGCCCCAAAAGAACTCCCAATAGTTAATCTAGTGTTTGTGCTGCAAATTGTATTTTTTTTAGATCTTATTTTCACCTGGATAAAGCTTGACAAAATCCAGGAACATGGCGGCTCTTTTGTATAGCTGCATTATTATGTGCAGCAGGAGTCATTCAGTGAATCTTTTTGCTTTAGTTTGGGTTCAACAGTGGCGTCAATGCATTGAGTTTGTCTGGAGCCACACTGATGAAGAGGGGATGAAGGTGTGAAAGTGTGTGTGTGTGTATGTTCACGTGTGTGTGTGTGTGTGCGTGTGATCAAACTCAGACGCTTCTTACATCTCCATTAGGGTCCAGGCCAAACTCTCCTGCAGCATCCTGCCAAGAAACTGAGACCTCCGTACTCGCCAAGACACACACACACACACACACACACACACACACTCTCTCTCTCTTGCACTCTAAGCCTCTGTCTCTCTTTGTTCCTCCCTCAATCTAAATCTTAGTTTTTTTGTCTGAGTCTCAAATCTCCGTCTCTCCCTCCATCTGGTGTTTGGATTCTCTGTCAATATCTCTCTCTCTCTCTCTGGCCTCCTCCTCCATCACTCACTTCACTCCACAATCTCTCTCCACCTTCTACACCCCTCCAGAGACGGACGACCCAGCCTCCCTACTGTCGCTCTTTATCGTTTTCTCCTCCCCCTGCTCCCTACCTATCATAAACTGCTCCCCTCTCTCTCTCTCTCACTCTCACATCTCACTCTCCACTACATCTGCTATCACCATGTGGGAGCATATTTTACCCATCATACCTCTCAGTGCGACATCGGTGTTGGTTGACGGTGGCAAATGGGGAATTCTGGGAATCTGCATGCTCTTCTGAGAACTGAGTCCCCCTATAACTACAACCTGAGATTTATTAGTGTTGTCCAGGTCACGTCAGGAAAGGGAGCAATGTCCATCCATCCATTTTCTACCGCTTATCTGGGGACCGGGTTGCGGTGGACGTCCTGATCTGGTGGAGTGATGTAGTAGGGGAATAAAAATGTGACTGGGCTATGACCTCCAGGTGGTGATTGTAAATGTAAAAAATCACAAATACAGACAAAGAAAGTCAAGGAAATTACTGTTTTTAGGCATATGTACAAATGGTTTTTGTAGCTTTCTCTGCACAGTTTGTAATCTACAGGATATTCAATAGTCATGTTAGCATAGCTTAGCTTTATTAACTTGGTGTCTAAGTGATAAAGTAGCAGCTCTGCTCAAATGCCTTCTCCAACACTGACAGATAGTAGTAGTAGTAGTAGTAGTATTGTAAAATTCATATAATCACCTCAGTAATAGTAGAATTGTCAGCTTTATAAATAAGTAAATTACCAGTACAATGTGCGGTTTAGTTAGACCTGTTAATGTGTGTTCAGACTAAATGCAGAGCAAATTTTAGAAGTGCTGCAATTGCAAATAAAGTCAATTGAAAGACGCGAGTGGATGCGAATAATTTTTACGCCTGTGTCAGATATTTCTACTTACTCACTTTTTGACTTCAATTCATGAAAGTACGGAAATATGAGGAAAAACGAGAGAGACTGGAAGAAATAAACAGAACAAGTCCCTGCTCAGTTCTGACATCAGTCTGAGCTGCCACACACCAGTTGGTACATACAACTAGGTAGTAATAGCTGACGTCTAACCTTTAGCTAACCCTTAGTGTACCAGTGTTGTGCAGAGATGCTATTGATCCCGTAGACATCCAGTAATTAAGCTAAGAGACATGACAAATGCTTCAATGAGCTTTTCTGACTCTGTGTGAGTAGCTAAAATAGTGCAGTTCCCCCAAAACAGAGCATGGTGGGTGGAATTGGCCATTATGCAGTATGACTGGCAGATTTGGCTAGGATTTGGCAGTGCTGACTTGGACTGATGTCGGCTGAGATTTAGCTTTGGTTAGCAGAACTTCGTGTCAGAGTCGACCCTTGGAGTTATTAATTATGAGTCTGGCATGAATGTGCCAACAAGATGTGCTAGATTTAGGCTGTTTGGCACAACGTCTTTGGCTGCCTGGGTAATTTGTTTGGTTTATTTTTCCCATAGAAGACTTTTTATATGGCCTATAAAGGACACACTTAAGGATACACTTAATTCACAATTTAAAAAGTGGACAAAGTGGATTTAAGTAGTTTTATTGTTCATTTTCGACCTCCCAACCTCTAGCCATTGGTCTTTGGTTTGATCCACTCAGATGAAGTCAACATTATACTCATGGTCCATTTTCCTATTAGTAATCATACACTTACACCATACAGGATGTAACCTCTCAGGGATATAGTCATGAATGTGATTACCTGAAAAACACTGGACTATGTTACCTGTTAATCTAAGTATGAATAATATATTATATCAGTATATAAACTGATGGAAAAATACAGTTTTTTGTTCAAACAACAGATTTCTTTAACATTGTCATTCTTTCTCAGTTATTCTTAACAGATAAGAAACTCTAAATGCTCCTCTAAGTGCTTTTAGAAGAACGTATAAAGGTTTAAACCTTAGCTGTTGTAAAATCTGTGTCAATGACCGCTGTCGTGGCTTGTTGCATAAGTATGTAATGAAAGACGTGGTTCATTCTGCTAAATCCATTAATAGGAGGGTGTTGCTGGGAATTTCTTGTTAATTTAATTCTCTTATGACTTTCCCCTTTGTCAGCTTCAACCTAAGTAGATTTTGCACACTTCCTGTTCTGGTCATGTTGTGTTTGAAGAGGTCCTGAAGAGGCGAACATGTTGATACTGAGTGGAGGAGACACCGAGGCAACATGCAGCCGGGGGATGGACAGAGGGAGAGGTGTGACGTCCAGTCTGTCACACTAATCTACAAGTCTGTGACCCCACATAACACAGCGAGTGTTGTGGAGACACACACACACACACACACACACACACACACACACACACACACACATTCCACCCGGCTCCCTGCTCTCTGATAGATGGCAGTAGTTAATGAAGCGCTGCTTTTGAAGTAGATAAGATGTGGAGAGAAGAGGGCTAGAAATGCTAATGTCATTATGTGGTTAGGGCAAGGGCTACGCTGGAAGGCATTGGGGGGAAGTTATGCCTGTAAGTGTGAGTGTGTGTTTCGTGGAATTGGACTCATATGGGCTTTTGAAGTCCAATCCTGATATCTTTTTAAATGAAACGAGCAAGACTGTGTTTTGTGCCCATATTCAGTATTCAGGAGAAATTGCACACAAAACATACATTGTTGTTTAATATATTTTTAATTGGTTAAATTCTTAACGATTTAATCATTAACATGGCTAGTTGGGAACCACTGTTTTAGACAATATTGTGCTTCAGACTTCCGCAACAAGTGTGGTGAAAGCCCTTTCCTGTTTCAACATGACAATGCACAAATCCAAGTCCATTAAGAGACGATTTTCCCAGTTTGATGTGGAAGAACTTGACTGGCCTGCACAGAGCTGACCTCAACCCCATCCAACACCTGTGTCCGACCTCACCAATTCTCCTGTGGCTGGATGGGAACAAATCCCTGCAGCCAGGTTCCAAAATCTTTTTGAAAGCCTATATAGCTGCAGATTAACGCCCATGGTTTTGGAATCCCACATGGGTGTAATTTTCGGGCGTCCACATACTTTTGTCTCAAGCCAGTCCACCATCTTTCTCTCCTCCACAACTGGTGCAATATCTCCTCTGAAGCAGCCAGTGCCGTGACAAATGAGTATAGAAACATTGAAGAGACATGCATCATGAACACACATCAGCAGCATGCTATGCACAGACACACACTAACACACACCCACATACACATGAAATATACATGTGAAATGACATGCAGAAAGAGAGAGGCGGCGTGAGACCGAGGCTGTAAAAAGGGAGCAATTTCAGCCATATTGCGCTGCAGTTCAACACATTCATTCATGAAAAACCTCCAGAAACTCTTTCATCTTTAGTTTGTGCAAATATGGAGTTTTCCCAATTGTGCAGCACTGCCTCAGTCTCTTTGTCACACACACACACACACACACACACACACACACACACACACAGCTAATCACCTTAGATTGGTGTGCGACTGACTTGTGACAAAGAGCCTCCATATGAATATTAAACACAATTTCAGACTGCGTGTGTGTGTTCCCCTGACATATGGCTGCTTACAAGTGTCTTATGTAATTTGTCACCAGGTGTGTGGATAACAATGGCCTTTACCTGTATGAGTGATGGAGCTGAAGGCTGAGTTTACAGTGTGTGTGTGTGAGTGTGTGTGATACCTAGCCAGGCTGTGATGGCCTCTTTAATTCCCTCCGTGATTGATTCCCCACTCGTCTTCTGCTCAGTGCTGACATAGAGAGAGCGCGTGCAGAGCAACCAGGAAGTGAATTACCTTGAGCTGACACCTTCCCACGGGATGCAGATTTCCCAGCAGGCTTTGCTGATGCCAAGAGATTGCCTCTTGTTGTCTTTTTCCCTCACAGTCTCTGTCTCACACTCACAAGTGCACACAGAAGCGATACACTCAGTCATATGTGCTACAGGCTCGTAGATGCAGCATCATGAGGATGTATGGATACATGTATGCAGACACTCATATACACTCCATGTCCGCCCACATATAGCTAACACAACTTACGCATGTATGATTTAGTGAGGGAGAAGCTACTCTGGTGTCCTTATTTACATTTCAAGTCTCCCCTTTCCCTTTCCAGAGCTTCATTTGTTCAGATTAAATGTATAGAACAGTGGTTACATAATATTGCTACATAAAAATCCCTTTTATCTGCTAAAACCTGTAGGAAGCAACCTTACTCAAATGCACATGATAGCCTTGGTGTTTAAATAATAATAAGCTACAGCCGCGCTAGCCACTCTTAGAGCCTGTACTTAAACACAGTGGTGCTTTGAGCCAAACGCTAACGTCAACATGCTAACATGCTCACAATGTTAATTCTAACATACTGATGTTTAGTAGGTATAATGTTTACCATGTGCACCATCTTAGTTTAAGATGTTAGCATGCTAACATTTGCTAGCTAGCACTAAACACAAAGTTTTTAGCTACTTTTGTTCTACATTTACTAGCAGTTTGTGAACAAGTAAAACCAGATTCAAATAGTGTACAGCTCCTTTCTAATTTGCTGAATTGACTGTATTAATGTTATTATTAAATTTCATTTTGATAGTTACAGTTAGGGGCTTTTCACCATGTGATAGATATCTTAGCTGTCAGAAATTTCTGAATGCTGATGTGAACATTTTTTCCCCACTCGGCTGGCTGTAATTATGGTCTCAGTGACGTGACATGAATGAAACATTAGTTTCAGGTGTTAAGTCATAAATAGACTAGATGAGTCAGAGAATCACAAAAGTTATTACGAATTATGAATGTCTGAACCAAATTTTATGGCAATCCATCCAATAGTTGTTGAGACATTTCACTCAAAACCACAAATGTCACCTACAGGGTGGCACAAGAGGAAAAGTCAGAGGATCACCAAAGTCATTAGGATTCATCCTCTGGGCACCATGAATGTCTGTACAAACTTTCATGGCAATCCGTCTGATAGTTTTTGAGATAATTCAGTCTGAATCAAAGTGGTGGACAGACAGTGCCAGTAAGTGAGGACAGATACAGTAAAAAAAAAAATCCACTGTAGGTAAAAGCAAGTTGGAAAAGATGTGTTTTAACTTTTTTTTTTTAAGTTATAAGAAAGGTGGATGTTCTCACATCTACAGGTAGGCTGTTCCAGAGTCTGGGGTTCAAGCCAGAGTTTAGATCAAAACTTATTCCTATAACACGGCTTTACCTTCATCCATTACAGGTAGACGTTTGAAAGGTTTATTGAAGAGGCTGACCTGCAAATTTAAAAAGTTATATTAGTTTCTGGATGGGAAAAACTTTGAGGCTCAATATCTCCAACTTAAACTACTCTGAATGCAGATGGAGCGTCATCCAGCGCCGCAATTCACCCGTCTCCTCCCGTGCGATTCTAACTCCATCACCAGCGTACTCTATCTTCTTGATAATGAGCCTCAATAAATGGACGCTTTCCATAAGTCTGTCTCGCCATAACCTCGTTCTTCGTTTCCCCTGGCCAACTAGAACTATGTGATGAATGAGTCTTTTTAAAAAATATATCAAATATTCATCTGCCCCTAAACTACTGAATGAGAAACTGAGAATATATCATTCACCGAGTGCTCATTTTACGTTCCCCTACTCCCAAATTCAGAGTTCACTTATTCCCGACAAGAAGCGAGGCTCAGAAAGCAGCCGAGTTATCCTGCAGATTGTTTTATGCATGACGGTTAAGTGCGTGGCTCCTTTGACTGATGGGAAGGCAAATCAGTATCCAAAAACGCTTTCTTAGTCATGATTAGACTTGCCTGCGGTGCATTATTTTGGACCTTTACTAAGATTGGAGAGATGGGAAGAAAACAGGGAGGGCATGAAAAGGGGGAAAAGGAAAAATCTTTTATTTTTTACTCTTTATTTTTTCCCCAACTCTTTGGAATCTTTGTTCCAAACTGTAATTAAAATTAAGTGTTTTCCAAAGAGGGAGTGGTAGTCTGCCCCCCCCTGAAAAGAAAGACAAAAAAAAAATGAAAGAATAGACCAGAAGCAGAAAAAGATGTTTGGTAAAATACTTTTGGATGAATAAAGAGTGTGTTTGTGTGTGTTGGGGGAGGAGGGGGAGTGATAGAAAGGTCTGAAGGCTGGTGTGAAGGTGTTGTGTGTCTGTGGCTTCAGGCTGTATATGCTGCACATTTACACACCTGGCAACCCCCGAGGGACGGGTCTGCAAATTAGAAGTCTAACCTCCACACAACCTTTCTCTCACCCCTTCTCTCTCTTCCCTTCATCCTTCACATTTGTGAAAAGTTCCTCATCTATTATGTACGTAGACCTTAAAATGATTAAAAGAACAAGTAAGAGGACATCATTATTTATTATGAATAAATTGAACAAGATACGTTTTTCTAGCTACATATTTGAACTATGATGTTGCACTTCATTGTACATACGGAAAGTGACGGACGTAGTTGTGTGGAGAATGACGTGAAGACTGTGAGAGGAAAGTTCAAACCCTGCCTACTTTCCCACCTCGGCACACCTGGCAGATAGCAGAAAGGAGTTTCAGACGCTGTTAGATGATCTGACAGGCACCTTGTTTGAAGGATACCGAGGCCCTGAACCTTACAACACATGGGACGCAGGTCACGAAACTTGGTCTAAGCCGTCAAAGTCCTGAGCTTTGTACATTCACAACTCACAACCCATGACTTCTGTTCAGTATAAGGCTGCTACACTTCCTGGATTGGACACTTTTTCCCATTTAGAAATTTGTTGACATGTTTTTTTCTCTTATTATAGTCACATATGTTTTTTTTAATATTCTCAGCAGATATTTGTCTCTTTTATCGACCCTTGGCAAGAACAAAACTAGCATCAGTACAAATCCGACCCTCATAAATACTTTACTTTCCCTTCACCCCTCATCCCTCCTCCTCTGTTTCTGACTCACTCCCAGTATAACGGGAGACACTGGAGCTCTGCTGAGTAAGCACTCCTAAATCTTGAACTAGTGAATACAGCAGAGCCCCCCTGCAGACTTCAACCTACGCACCAACCCTTTGTGTGTGTGATTATGTGCGTGTGTGGCTGTCTATCTAAGCCCGCCTGTCTTTCCTCATGTCCTCTGGTGTCTTCTGTCTTTCTTCTTGTCTCTTTTTTTCCCCCGTTTGCTCGCTTGTATTTCTTTATTGTTTGGTCCATGCATTCTTCTTCCTTGCCTCTTTGTCTGTATCTGGCAGCATGTGTGTTTGTCTGTCTGCTCCCTGTCTGTCTTTCTGGCTTCTCCACACAGCCAAAATGATTTTTATAGCTTCTCCCCTGTGTCTCCACCCCCACACCCCCTCGTTTTTCTGTCTCTCTTTTTTTGAAGTGGATGAGTAAATGATTCTCTTTGTCTTGCACTGTAGTGTAACCCGCTAATCAGGCCATTCACTGATTACACGCTTCACGCTAATCATGTATGCGTGTGTCTGACTGTGTGTGCATGTGCAATGCCTTTGTGATGGTGTGTACATGTTTGTGTGTGTATGTTATTTTGCCTGGTATAACAGCGAGGGGCATTAGTTGACACTAAGTCTTCTTCACGGTGCCGTCAGCTCATTGTTCGGTGAGACATTCAGGTGCAAAAATGCAAAATGCGACACACCAAATCTGTAAAAATTATGTATTTACAGCGACTTCCTGCTGTGCTTTTTGTTACCAGCATGGCTGTGTCTGGGAATGTGTGTATTTGTGTGTGTGTGTGTGTGTGTGTGTGTGTGTGGAGAAAAAGAGAGATGGAGGGGTAGAGGAGAGAGATAGGGGTAGCAGGCGAGGTAGGAGGGATGAGGAGGAGGAGGAAGAGGAAGGATGCGAGAGGGGTGGAGGGGTGTAGAGGGGAAAACCAATTATCGTCCAGATAACAGGCAGGCTATGGATTTTCTACCAGGCCTCTTCTGAAGCTCCTCCATTCTGTTTCTTTCTCTCCCTGTAGTAAATTTAAATTCCAATTCAGGGGAGCTTTATTGACATGATAGAAAATCCCAGTGTTCGAAACGGTATAGACTCTATAATATACTGTGTTGTTTTTGGCTCAGAGTGTGTGTGTGTGTTTGTGTGTGGTCTGATTAACTACAGGAGATGACCTGTTGAAATGTGTCAGACAACAGAGACTGACATTTTGTCAATATGCCCCCTGCCTG
This sequence comes from Macquaria ambigua, assembly GCA_008360985.2. NCBI lineage: Eukaryota > Metazoa > Chordata > Actinopteri > Centrarchiformes > Percichthyidae > Macquaria > Macquaria ambigua. Next base: position 92,773 of record VMKM01001703.1, on the reverse strand, counting down.
TGTGTGTGTGAGTCACTGTGACCGGCAGGCAGTCACATTATCTAATCTGCATTGTCATGTTGCCCTTCTGCATTAGGGGTTTTGTGCCCTTGACAGTTGTGTCGCAGTTTACAGCCTCTCAACGAGGGCTTTTAGATTTTACAGAAAGAGATTGATGATGATTTTTCCTTATCTGTCAAACATTATCAATTAGAAATGTTGCTGCCTGGTTTTTATAAACCCTTGATAAACTGTCACAACATCAAATTCTTTGCATTTGTGGCAAAACGTACCTAGCAAAATCTGGCACCATAACAGTGTGGCAATTTGAAAGTATCGGCTAACGCTAAATATGCATATTGGGCTACAAAAAAAGTGACTTAAAGGTCTATTCAGTATCTTTAAACTTATAACTAAGTGACAGAATTAAAAATGTTGTTAGAGTTTGACGTTAGAAGTGGTCTCAAAAGGGGCTCCAAGTTGTACCTTGACAATTAGCTACATAACTATGCTAACAAGGTAGTTGGCTAGCTAGCAAAGTAAAAACTTGTCACACAAGAAGCAACGTTTGCACCCAAAGTTAAAAGTAGTCTTTTAAAGTACTAATTAGCTGTATATTTATTCATATTACAATGTAGAAGAATAAAAATCATGACACGATCAAATGTCTTGGCATTAGCTAAACCAGTCTGAGCCAGTTAGCTTTGCTAGTTGGACATAATTGTTCTGGTGTGAACACACCAGTGAAACAAGGGAAAGTGCAGCTTCACTGTAATTAACAGCAGCCTGTTAAAGAGCTTGTGTATAGCTGTTAATTGAGCCTGTTTATGAAAGAAATAAAAGTAATTATGATTTTGGATTAGCATAAATGTGTGTGACAACATGTCATCTTATCATCATTGCTGTCACTGCTTTCAAAATTAAGCTAGTTGACATGCTACGCTAATTTTATTTGAAAGCATCTCAGCAGTCACACGACATCTGGAGCAAGTAGGAGTGCTTAGTGTTTGTCATTTACACATGCAAAGCTCAGTCTAGTAACAAATGGAAGCTGCAGAGAGAAACTAAATATGCCATCAGAAAAGAGAAGAAGAGAAGAGATATTGTACTAAATGAACTCTGGTTTTGAAATAAACATGTACAAGGAGGCAAGTTTATTGTATATATCCCATAGCAGGACATGTTTATTAAAAGCTAGGCTTAGATCAGTAAAATTAAAGGGTTGGTTCGCCCAAATTACAAAAAAAGTGGTATCTATCCATGCATGTAGTTTTGAAGTATCCATCTCAGAGATTTCTGCAGCCAAACCAATACGATATAAGTTAACAGAGTTCCATTTTTTGTTGCACAAAGCGTTGGAAAATGACTATGAATATGAATATATCTTCATTTATGTTATTCCAGAAAAAATGTGCCCTTCTTAAGATGAACAGTTTTCATTTGAACTACTTTCTGCTCAAGAAATAGTTCCTCTGAAAACTGTTGAGTAATAGGGACGCTGATTTTGTAAGAAAATGTTGCTGTGGTTTTCTTTTGCGTTGTTGCGTTACTCTAAGAATTGTTTCTCATATTTAGTTTACCCTCCTTGATATAAATTGGATGGACAAAATTTCACAATTTCCTGTCAGTATATTGCAACGCAGTTCAACAGCACCGCAAGCTACAGCCTCCAAAATAAAGTGGAATCAATGCCTCTCTAAAACAGTTTGAACTAAAAATAAACATTATAAGCTTCTTGAAGGGACGATTTATTGCAGGACTGTTGTATTAGACTGCAGTAGTTTTATCTAGCTGTACCTAATAAACTGGCAACTGACTGTATGTTGGTTTTATGTTGGTTTAACCTTTAAGTTAACAAGTGATTGTTATTTGCTGCTGTTAAGTGCTGCTGTATTAAAATAAAACATATAGTGTCTTCACTGTTTATAAAAATAGCATGTTTCATAGCTGTGGAGTGGATACGTCCACCTCCCAATATGAACTAATATGAAGTGGATTTACAACAAGCTGTACAGTGACTCATCATTTCATTAGTATTAATCTTTACTTTTCCATTATCCCCTTTTTTCTCCTTCCTTTCTGTGTCCTTCTCTTTGGCCCGTCTCTCCTTATTCCCTCTATCGTCCCATCTTTATAGCTGAATCACTGTCCCCCCTCTCTCTCTCTCTTTGTTCCTGCATGTCTCTCACTCCATCTGTCCCCTGGGCTGACTGCTTTTAGACTTTAAACTCTTTAAAAGGCTCTTTTCCCAAACACACACTTGACCTCACTGCTCTCTGATAGTCCGTCCCTGCTTTGGACACACACGTCTTTCTACGCACACGCACACATTTCACTCTGCAGTGTTTACACAATTAATTTGAAGGCAGCCAGTAATGCGCCCGCATTGGTTAAATGTATCAGGGTGAATGTCAGTGATATTTCAGTCTGTTGAGCATCTGAAGAACCTGAAAGACAGAGAGAGAGAAAGATCTGTCGGCCCTCTCATCTGTTTGAAAATGTCATCATGCCGCTCTTCATCCTTTCAGCTGTCTGTCTGTCTGTCATCCCGCTCTGTAACAACAAACAAATAACAAATCATATAGCAGTCGAGTTTTGAGCACAGTGGAATCTTACAGTTAAACAAACTTAGTATTTGAGGTTGCAGGTTGGATAATTTAGGAGTCAACAGTGTCCACAGACTGAAACATACATCGTTTTTGTGTATGCATGTACTGTATGTATGTGTGTGTTTGTGCAATTTATTGGAATGATCCCAAATCTCACTGTCACACATTAAAGTAATCATGAAGGCAGATGAGAGTCTGCTTGTGTGTTGATTGGATTAGAAGTTATTTGACCAGTTCTGCAGGATAGTGGAACGTTTAACACGATACATTTGAGATTAATCCCAGAGATTTTGTCTTCCGTGCTAAAGCTCTATATATTGTCCATATCACAAATATGGGACTGTACTGTATAGCACTTTGTACAGCTGTCAACAGTGCACTGTTGCTCTGTATACTTACAGTTTTGTACTAATAGGAAATGACAGAAATAGTGAGCAAAACCATGAATATATTACTTAATTTTTTGCTTTCTGGGATGTTGCTACAGCTGTCCACATTTTTTACTTTTACTTTTTCATTTAATTTATTTATTTATTTTTTTTTTTACATGACTTGTGTTGTGCTTTACATTGTGAAACAAACCCACACTCAAAATGGAGCCTTTCTTGTATGGAAGCTGGTATAGTTTGGTACTGCATTGCTTCATTTAGTCTTTTTTTGCCCGCGTGAACGAACGCACTACAAAGCCCAGTTAGAATTTGATGCTGATGTGCAGCTGGGACACAGGTTGTTTTGGTGGAAATGCCAGCAGTACCTGAAACCTACCTGAGCTGCCGATGAAAACGCTATCACAAACTGCCTCATTTGAATCACACAATAATGCTTTAAAGTAGAAGTATTTGCTTATATTCAGATGCCTTTGACTGCATTTCAGTCATTATTTACTGAAAGGCTTAACTACTGTTGATACCAACTGGTGTGTGATTTAAGTTTGTTTTAAGGTCAACAAGAGAGATTATATTTTTACATGAATGATACTGTGAGTGTGTGTGTTTGTGTGTGTTTGTATCTTTATTTGGATGCCTGAAGATGAGATGTTTCTGAGAGTGTGTATTGCTTACGGTCATGTTTGTGTTGTTTTTTTGTCTCAGTGTTCTGCGAGTGAACTCCAGACAGTCCTCAGTGTCTGACTGGGCTGTAAATAGCCATGGGAAAGCCAGAGAGAAACAAACAAACACACACACACACACACACACACACACACACACACACACACATACTCATTCGCACTCTTTTTGGACGTTTTCTTTTCAGCACCCAGAGATTTGGCTTCTGAGTAAAGCTCTCTTTCTCCCCATCCCTTTATTCTCTCCCATACCAGTTTGGGTCTCTCCTCTCCTCACACAAAAAAAATCACACAGTGATTCGGTTTCTAACAGTTTCATGATTTCTTATGAGGTGTTTTCTCTGAGATTGTGTGTGTGTTTGTGTTTGTGTGTGTGGGTTATATACATAAGCTTTTTCCACACAAGCCTGCTCTCTTTATGTGTTTTCCAGAATTGCTTTTCTTGTCTTATGTGTGTGACTTTGGGTAGATACTATGAAGTTTCATTGGTATGAAATCCTTTTTATTGATCATGGGAGCGTGTGCATGTGTGTATTGCTGCAGTGGTTCCCAAAGTGGGTGCTGCAGCCTTAACGAGCTTTAACGAGCGGCCGAAGGGTTCAGCAATATTTGTACATTTCAATTAACGTTTTTATGTATGTTTTCAAACATATCAAAATGGAAAAAAATAGCAATGAACATTCAAATTACTATTTTAAAAATCCTGTAAAATAGGCAGTTATGTTAAGGAAAGTGGGATGAGAGTTAATTGCAAAAAAAACCCTCCCCTCCATGTTAAAGAAATAGATTGACACTCACACGCTTTCTTGCCCAGAGTTAAATGAGAAGATTGATACGATTGATAAGATCTAACCATTAAATTTGAATTTGGTGCCAGGAGACGGTTAGCTTAGCTTAGCATAAAGACTGGAAGCAGTGGGAAACAGCTAGCCTGGCTCTGTACCAGCTCCTCTAAAGCTCACTAATTAACACATTGTATCTCATTTGTTTAATCCAGACAAAAACGTGTAAAAAGTATAACATAGATAATTTGCTGTTTTACAGGCAGTTATGTGCCGGACTTTTTCTTGGCTGGGAGCAGAAGACAGAAGAACTGCAATTTGGTTTTTGTACAGATTAAAAAAAGGAGATATAACGTGTTAATTAGTGAGTTTTAGAGGTGCTGGTAGGTTAATTTTTTATCTTTGGATAGCTGTTTCTCCCTGTTTCCATGCTAAGCTAGGTGAACCAGTTGCTGCCTGTAGCTTCATATTTAGTGTACAGATATGAGGTCATCCGACATACTCATTGTTTTTATCAGAACACATAAGTACTGATCTAACATGGTGAGCCTGACCCGCTTGTTTCCAATTTAGCTTCTTAAAACTTTCAAGAAACACAGTCAACGTCTTGAAATTCAGCAGAATAAGCTCCCTGCGTATCACAAAATAACACTCTTTACAAGGGAAATTCTTGAAATAAGTCGATATGAAATGGAAACAGTTGAACTTATCTCAGCCCCACTGGGAGTTTAAGACTCAACATGAGATGAAATGACTTGTTAGGGTGAATACGCCGCAGAAACAGCTGATATTCATAGACGATTGTAAGGAACAGAGAGGGAGAGAGTGTAGAGAGAGATGTGGCGTAGCTGATAGAGGGATGGAGAGATGACAGAATCATTATGGTAATGCTCTCTTTCTTTCTCTCATTTCTAAACTAAAATCTGAACCGCAGATTGCTGTTTCCCAGGCTGCTCAGACAGCCATCGCAGACATACTGATAGTGACTGGCATCCAGGCCATTTTCACAAATGAATGGAGCTTTCACAAATGATCTGTCACTGCTTCTCTCTACTGCTCTCCTTGGTGTGATGGCATGTCTCTGCACCAGGCCTCGGACACACACACATTTATAAACACACACCCGCAACTACGCACGTCCCAACTGTCATCTGCCACCTCGGCTCAGCGGGAGCAGTCAGCCTAGATCTCCATGCTCTGCTTCCTGAGGTGTGTTAGCTGGATGAGGGGGTGTCTGACCGTCTGTTACTGCCATGGAGGGCACTGGCGAGGGGCAGGACCGGGCACCAGCAGGTCCCAGCGGGCGTCACCCTGCCTGCCCCTGACCAGAGACTCGCTGCAGGGCTGCTCACGTGTCACAGACAGGCTTGTTTGGTACGTGGTTACTGTTGACCACATGCCTGATGTGCTTTATGTCCCTTTTACATATTGTACACTGATAAAATGATGAAACCCGTGCCTCAGTGATGTGATTAAAAACATTAAATATGTAAGTGTAAGTATGTTGCACTTTTTCACAAAATCAAGTTACTACGTTATTCATTTGCAACCCATGTAGCCATCCTAAAATATATTGTAGAATAACACTGTTCCGTTGTGTCGCAGTGCCCCCCGCTGCCTCATTTAAGCTAACGACAACGCAGCTAAGCTAACGTTACTGTAAAGCAGTTGCGTTGTACAAACAGCCTGACCTTTATCCATAATTTCTTTTCCATCTATGGTGTCAAATTCAAAATGATTTTTCACATTTCTTCTCAGATAGATTGCTGTCCTGCTTATCTGTTCAACACAGCTCACTGGTGTTCTACATTTTGTGTTAGCATCAAGAACAACAAAAGCTTAGATAGGGCAGCAAAGCATGCAATGGTTCAGACAGTCAAATAATTCTCGCTGAAGTATAATATATGGCCTGTTGCGCTTAAACACTTAATTTACACATAAAATATAGATTCTTTTCCTGCTTCCGAATGGTAGTTTGAATTTTTAATAAAAACTGACAGCCCTAGTATACATTATACGTATGCATGTGTTGGTGTGCATTTTGGTACTTTAAATTTGTAATTACATATAAATTACATATACTGTCATAGAGGACTCCTGTGAGTATGAGTATGCATTTTCAATTTAGTTTTAAATACACTATACTTAGTTATATGACCTCAGACTGCACCATAGTCTAGATATTATATCACTGAGACATATTACCAAACTTTAAATGGCATTTGCATACGAGCTGTAAAAAAAAAAAAAAAAAAGAATGTCCTCCAAAAACTTTCGGAGGACATTTTAGAGCTAATTTGGCATTATTAATATTTTTTTTTAGACTTTGGAACGGCTTACCTGAGGCGGTCAGACTCTTTGTAGTGTCAGGTTTTAAATGTCTTCCTGCAGTTCAGTTCTTCTTGACTCTTACGTAACGATCTTTATGAACTGGCTTTGACTCTCCTCTTTTGGGGTTATGTTTCATCTTGCTTTTATTGTCAATGATCTCTTAAATGTTGCTGTTTTTTTGTTGCACCGTGTAAATAAAGATGATGTTTTTATGATTGCAAACATTTTCTAGTCAGCAGAATTCAACGTAGAAACCCTAAGAAATTATGGCGTGCAGTCTTTCCGTACATCTGTCTGTTTGTGCGGGTTCATGTTGTGGAGCCCTTTGGCCTGCCCTGATGGATGCACTCCTCCCTGAATGCCCTCTTAGCTTAGCAGAGTATAATGGCTGCTCAGAGGTCGCGACCTCTCTAATGAGCAGATAATTTGTTGATGCAGTTCCTCAGACTGTGATGTCACGACAGCAGACAGCCAGTTGTTCTGCTCTCCCACCCCGAGGCTATGAGTTAGCATATTTAACTGTGTGTGTGTGTGTGCATGCCCAGGAGCTGTTTCTGTCAGCAGTTATGTGTTAGCCTGGGAGCTTAAGACATGAAGTGTGGATGTCAGCACTGATCCTCGTATAAAGATTAGACTAAATGTGTAGTATGTGGATGTTATGTGCTATCTCTGAGGCTGCAAATATCTATACACAGTCTGCCTGTAGCTATTTGTTTCTTACATCAGGGCCTAAATTATTTACAATACACACTCTCTGCTGACTGAGTGTACATATACTTAACAGACACATTAACAATGATGCTATGCAAGGATTAAGGCTGCCAACTACCATTTATGATTATTTTCTCGATTAATTGATTAATTGTTTTGTCTATAAAATGTCAATGATGAAAAAAGTTTCCTAAAAGCCAAGGTGGCATATTCAAATTGCTTGTTTTTTTTTCTTTTTACTATCATGTAAGACAAAGACTAGCAGCAAATTCTCACATTTGAGAAGTTATGAACATCAAATGTTTTGCATTTTGCTTGAAAAATGACTCAAACAACTAATCGATTACCTAAAATAGTGGCTGATTGATCGTCTGTCGATTGACCAAACCAGTGGTTCCCAACCTGTGGGTCGGGACCCATCAAGGGGTCCCAAGATACACCTGAGGGGTCAAGAGACGATTAAAGGGATAAGAAACACAAAATGTCTAACACAAAATTAGGACTTTTGTATATAATTTTTGCTTAAACAATCTGAGAATCTCTTTGGCTGAACTGCCTACCAATCACGGCCACAGTGAAGCCATAACCTGTTATTAGGGGTTGCTAGTAGACTTTGCTTCATTTGGTCTCACAAGCCAAAAAGGTTGGTAACCACTGGACTAATTGATTAATCGCCTTATCGTTTCAGCTCTAGCAAGGAAGCAAGTGTAATGACTGTGAGCTGCAAAGCTAGCTGAAATCCTCATATTCCATATCCACTTTACTCTTAACAAACTCTTGTGTGTTGAGCTGTAATGCATATGATTAACTTGGATTTCAATTAAAATGGCATCTCTTTCAAGGTCACAGTATTTTCTTAATTGCTGGAAGATGTTTAAACTAAAATAAGGAGCTTTTCAACTTGGCCGTGTGGCATTTTCTTTGGTAGTTGTTGTGTTTGTTAAACTGAACCCCCCCACAATGTCCATGACTTTTAGTACTCTAAGCATCAGTTCACTTGATCTCCATTTCTAAGGTGTTGTGTTTAATGAGACTGAGGTCCTACATTAGTCAGACCTTTCTCGTGTTTGTGTGTTTTAGCACTCTGGGAGAGCAGGAGAAAAATCTGGCCAAGGCTTCTGTCAGCTTTAAATTAAGCGTGAACACAAACTCCAGGGAGAGTTTGTGTTTGTACCTCCAGTCATAGTTCAGGTTGGCATTCAAAACAAATAGCCAGTAATTGACTTGGGACACACATGGTGACTTTTGAGGTCAAACTTTAAGGTTGAAGGGAAAATTTGCTGTGAAACACATCAGAAAAAATGCTGTTTTTTTCAACCTGGTTGTGCTCCTCGAAGCCAAGACTCTGTAGATAAAAGCTACTGATTTAAAAAAACGCTGTGATACAGCAAAACCGAATGCCCACATCCTTCAGAGTTCTCCCACAATCCAAACCGCTCCCTCTCTCCTCCTACTGTGGCGATGGGCTTGTGGGAGTTAAGTCACTGCTCAGCCCTGGATTTTATTGATCCGTTATGGAGGAGTCCTCTCTGGCAGCTTCCCTTGTTGCCTATGAATCATCTGGGTAACTGTGTGGTGCATCGTCCTGCTTGGCACTGTAACGCATAAAAAAAAAAAAGATGTACTGGAAGGTGTGTTGATGGTACATGGAGTTTTCCTTCACACAACCTCCCGCCCTCTCAAGTTCTCTCCTTTTTTAAGTCATTACTGTAACGCTGAGCGTGAATAATCACTCTGCTGGCTGGCACGATAGCAACTCAACACTCTCATTAATATCAGTGACAAAAGAATTTATTACAACTGTAATTTCTACTCATACCAATCAATATTTTACTTTGCGTAAGACTTGAACAAGCAATTCAGGAGCTGGAGATAAGATGAATAGGGTCTTGAATGAATTAGTATTTTACTGATTGATGTTGCCCCAATTACGGGAGAGCTTTCTTTTAGTTTGAGGTGAAAGTGGCTTCAAGTTATGTTAACATTCAGCCTTACTCACCAAAACACATTGTGTTTATCCTTCCTCATAAAACAGGTTCCAGCGTTGTTTAAATCCCTGTTTATTTACTAGCAGTCTGGAATAGCAGAACAGTGTGAAACTATTGGTGGGACTGTGGAGCGTGTTGCACAAAACGGGGACCGACTCCACAGGGAACCTTTAAATTTGGGTGCATATAAGATCATTAGGAAGTTGGTTTCATGTGTGCGCAGCATAGCTAAATGCAGCTTCACCACGTTTTGACTCAAGGCCCTCCTAGCTGACTGCCTCGTAAAGATCTTACGGACTTGTTAGGTTCGGTAGTAGCATCAAAGATGCACTATCTCGGCGTGTTGCTCTGCGCTGCCTTACTCTCCATCTCCCCCGCCTCCTCGCCCCCTGTCACTTTGTCATCCGTGGCCCTCACACATCTGCCTGGTTGTGATAATAGCTACCCCTGTCAACAAGAAGCAGGGGAGGGCAGCAGAATGCCGAGGGGCCTCCACAGCTCACACACACACACACACACACACAGACACACACACTGCACCAGCCACACAGCCTCAATTAAATTACAAAACGTGTTCCCCTGGCCCGATGATTGCGGGATCGGTAAATGTTTGCCTGCTCAATGAACGCTTGGTTGCTGCCCGGAGCCGGAGAGTTAGTTAGCATGCAGGATGCTCATGGAAGGCTGAACAGACAAGTGTGAGAATGAAAGGAAGAGGAGGATGAGAGGAGAAAAGAAAGAAGAGTGAGCAAGCTACCAGCTCACCAGCACCACACTACCTTTAGTCTTTCTCTCTTATTCTACAACACATACACATTTTGAGGGATTTTCTAAAAAACAAAACTGCTGATGTCAGTAATCAGAGCTGCTGAAATGGGTTAAGTTATCTCATCTCCTCTGCAGATTAGTTCTCTCATTTTAAAGGATAGTTTTGGATTTTTTTCAAGTCACACATGCCCATATGTGCGTTGAAAGTGAGGAAACATTGTCTTGGGTAACACAAACGGGGCACAGGACTGTGGATTTGGTCCCCAATTTCTTGTAGTGTAGTCAAGATTGCTTCATGGCCGGTTGAACCATTTAAGACAGACATTTTTTGCAGTGTGTGAAATTTGTAAGTGATACCATCCATCTTCACTGCTCAGCGTCCCGGTGGGTCTTGCTGAGTCACATATTCCAGGTCATCTGAGTGTGTGAGAGAGAACGGCTGTGAATGAGCACGCATTCGTACCTTCATGATTGTGTGTGTGTGTGTGTGTGTGTCTTGTTTTGTGTGTATCTCATTCTTTTTAGTAGAAAGGTCTTTGGCGTCAGCTGCGATTTCCTGGCACGATCTAAACCATGCAAACTAGACAGGCTGTACTGTCTGCTCTGTGTCTCCCAGACAACCACTGCGGGTGAAACTGAGGGGTCAGAGGGATAGGGCGACACAGGGTATGTGTGTCTGAGAAAGGGAGAGGGGTGTGTGTGTGTGTGTGTTGGTGTCCCGAGGATGTTTTGCTGCTGATTCAGAGGCCCAATATAGAACAGAACACCCGTGCTTTTCATGCATTACTGCATGTGTGGTGTGTTTGTGCTCAGTCTTTAGGGGATGGCATCTGTTGGTGGAACACTTTGAGTCCAGTGTGAAATATCTTGAGAACTATTGGATGGATTGCTGGAAGATTTGGTAAAAGACGTTCATGGTCCCCAGAGAATGAAACCGTATGACTTTGGTGATCCCCTGACTTTGTTATCTAGTGCTGCCAGGAGGTCAAAATTTCCGTTTGTCCTGTTCCGATGTTACCATTAACCTCAGGTGAACTGTAAGATTAAAGGATAAGGCTGATGATATTTTATATTTTTATCAGTGTCAACAAATCCCATGAAAAGACCGAAACCAACAATGCGTTAGTCTGTCACTCTACTTTGTGACTTCCCTACCCTGTGTGTGTCTCTCAGCCCCGAGCCCATTCGTTCCTACTGCAGACATAATTCTTTCAAAAGCAGGTCATGAATACGTTGTTTCAAAAAAAAGGCTTTTAAAAAGGCTAAATAATTTCCTAAAACAGCTGGGCATTGTATTTTTTAGTTACTCAAACAGTAAGCAGTGCATTTGTTTGGGACTACTTTCAGCTGTGGAATGATACACATTTGGTGCTCTAGTGAGTATTTACAGCAGCAGGATGGTGAATGTGAGATCGACTCAAAATAAACTACTCATTGATGTGTTTTTTATTTGTTTTTTGGACAACAATGGAGCTCTATGGCACAGAGGAATAACTATATTAAGCGTTGGCTACATAGGCAATATTTATTAGTGGAATCAATTAATCCTTAAATGCTTATATTGCGGCTTGACAGGCTGATAGCATGATAATATTAGCATGATGTCATAAAATGAATGAGCTGAAGGTATAGAAAGAGAAAGACTGATTGACTGAATTATGAACCACATGAACTTACTGAGAATACCAGTAGAAAGTAGATAAAATGAGATAACTGAGTATTTTTCCTGTGTGTGTGTGTGTTTGTGAGTTCATGGATGCACACTTTTTACTGCATCCAGGTGTTGAATTACATAAGCCTGCCTGCCTGGGATGGCGATGCAGCAGTTTTCTGTATGTGTGTGTCTTTATGTATGTGTGTGTTTATGTGTCCACTGGTCGCAGTATGTAGCCCGAAGCTGCAAAGCTGAGCCATGCAAACCCTTTCTCTTTCTCTAACACGCACAGACATTTCCTCAGACATCTCTGCACCCACTCACATTCACTCAAGGCTGCACATTCCACATTTCCAGCCCGTCTTACTTTATACTGTAAGTCAAGACGAATCCAACATGTGCAGGAGGGCTTTTGCTGCAGAGCCATGTGCAGCAGATGGAAGTGTATCATATGATATCGAGAATGCTCTTGACCTTCCTTCAACATGACACGCTGATGTGGGTTTGTCTAGGTCGGGGCTGAATTATACTGAGCTGTTAATACACTCAGGTCAGAACCGTTTACACAGTAAGTACAAGTTTTGACTCAACATGTGTCTCAAATCCCAACACGTTCATGTTCATGTCATTTAAACTGGACGTACTGTAGGAGCTGCAAATTCTCGCAAAACTATTACACGCTGACTCAACATTTGATCTAGTGGCCCTGCGAGTGTAAATACTTAAAATTGGCTTACTGCTTGTGCTATTTACTGTAATTGAGATTTAAGATGCTATTAAATTAGATTATTATGTGTGGGTTCGCAGTCTCTCAAGCACACACAGCCAGGAGGTAAACAGTTGGAAATTGGATGAGAAAAATCAATAATGCAAAAATCTAATTATAAAAATACCATTTGCAGCACAAATATACTGAGTGTTTATTTTTTTTATATACTGTTAATAATTTGTAACATAATCGTATATCTTGAAGCATATTCTTAGCTGTCTTTCCCCCCGAGAGGACCCCGTTTACTGTAAACTGCTCTGATATGTGTCCTCTACCAGCAGGAAACAGGACAACTTTTTTATGATAATTACTGCAACCCTATCGCCAGGCACACAAGTGCATATTCTTCTTCTAGTTAGATGAGAAGATTGATACCACTCTCATATCTGTGCAGTAAATATGAAGCAGAGACAGTTAGCTTAGCATAAAGACTGGAAATGGGGGGAAACAGTTAGCCTGGCTTTGTCCTAACATAAGTCACTGCTCCTGGCTGAGAAATAGTTCGACACTTAAGAGGTATTTTGTCGTTTTTACACGTAATTTACACACAGTGTGTTAATTAGCAAGCTTTAGAGACACTGGCTGGCTGATTTGTTTACCTTTGGACAAAGCCAGTCTTTATTCTAAGCTAAGGATACCTACTAGACAGGTATGAGAGTGGTATCGATCTTATATCATCTAACACTCAGCAAGCATATTATCCTAAAATGTCAAACTATTCCTAAAGGATTTGGCAACTAAAATGTAAAATCTGTTAAAATCACTCTATCCTTAATTTTCATGGATAGTGTAATTGGTAAAAGACAAAAATGATGAGCCATGATCTGCTAGTAAAGCAGCTTGTGACTGGAGGGTTGCAGTTCAAATCCTGGCTAAAGTGACTAAGGCGAATGTTTTCCCTGAATGACCAAATCCTGTTTAAGCTTGTCTGTAGCTTTCCAGAAACTGTGATTGCCCAATTCAGCTCCTATATTAAACACCTTATGATGATGCATCATGCTTCTGCACCAGAAACAAAGATCATGGTTGGTGGCCCTTCCATACGTGCCATTATCTAATTTACACCACTGCTGTGACACGTCTGACCCATGCTGTTAACCTGATAGTGACCTGAGCTGGTGAACTGAGACAGTAAACCCGGATTGGCCACTTTGCAGGCTCGGCAGACCTAATATTAACAACTGTCACAGTGTTAAAGTGAGAAGGTGTGAGAGTGCTGCTCGCAGACGATCTGTAGCCAACACTGTGATTGATTATGTTTGTTGCTTAGGTGTATTTGGCTTAGTTGTCCCTCATCAATCACTAATATGGACTTAATGCTATGCTAGCGACCGCTCTGAAACCCCAGAGAAGTCTGTGCTTTTCACTAATATTGCAAGTTCAGGTGTTTCCCTTTAGGATAAAGCTCAGTACACCGTAAAGATGAACCATTTTTCCTTCTTGGCCTGCTCCTGTGCTGCATATGAAGTAGGTCATACCTCTGTATAAAGTACAGTACCGAGCTTTCCATGTGTGCATGCATTTTTCATGAGCCTCACTGTGCTCCTGTGTGTGCGCTGCCTTTGTCTTTGAGCTAAGCAGGGATGTCTTCCCAGGAAATCTCTCTCAGTGTTTCTGTTCCTCTGTCGTTAGTTAGAAAAGGCAGCGAGAGAAGAGGGTGAATGGAGGAGCGTTGGAGAGCCTGCAGGGCGGTACAGTAAACCCAGAGAGAGGAGTGGCGGTGGGAGATAAATGAGAGGGGAAGTGAGAAGAGGGGAGTGACGAGCTGTAGGTAGAGAAAGAGAAAGATGGAGGGAAATCCCCATGCCAAGAGGATACACACAGACACAGCTGCACTTAGACTGCTTGACGAGGAGAATCGCAGTGACTATAGACGACTATAGATGTAGTTTGAGACATAACTTTGTGGGCATTTTAATCTCCAGCTCAGCTCACACTGCTGCTGCTCCTGACAAGCTTATCCATGTGACAAGAGTGCTGAACAAATCTGAATTTTTTTTTTACCAATTAGGGACACAGATTTGTTATGTAAAAGCATTTAAACAAACCTCAGTTTTACAAATTAGCAGATGAGATGAATCTTTACTGATTACTGTGGGGAAATTGGGGCACTGCAGCCGCAGAGAATAAAGTAGAGATATGAGTGGAATTTATTTTGTGGAATAAACACTTTTTAAGATACAGAATTTGTAACGATCATTGAAGATAGAAAATATATGTAATTATAACAAAGGCACATATTAAATATTGCAGCAGTAGATCAATTGATGAACATGATGAAGATGAGAAAAATTCATAAAATATATTGTAAGACATGGACAAAACAATGTCACAAGGTCTTTTAGTAGCTGTTCTGGAGCTTTCAGTCATTGTTATGCCCTCACTATGCGTGCAGGTGCACAGCTATGCAGCGAGCAAAACACGCTTCCAGTAAAGGCTGAAGACAGCAGTCGGCCTTTACAAATCAGAAAACAATGAGATTCCATAAACAAAAGTTGAACAAAGGTTCTGTAAAAATGAAATAGTACAGGAAGAAGGAAACCATATTACCAAAACTTTAAACTAGCTTTAAAATTAGTTACATTGCCATTAAAAAAACACAGTAATTAATCTAGTAAACATAAATAAAATAAAAATAAAAGAGTAAAATATATAACAGCTAGTCCAGCAGTAAATTAACAGTGTCTTAGAATGCTGTATTAGCAACACATTAGCCTCAGAAAGCTAGCATAATGGCTAGCTTGCTTAGCACAACACTGATGGCAGAAAAACCTTGTGCGGAGGTTGTTTACTAACTGGTGTTTCCAGGGTTAAGAATGAACTTTGAACTTCAGTATGATTCACCAGACATGATTCAGGAAAAAAAGTCCAAAAAATGGATTTGAACATGCTGATGGTATTTATTTTAAATACATTCTCAGTGCCTACAGTTGATGTTGATAAATGTTGTATAATAAGCAAAGAAAAACATACTTCCAGTGTCCACATATATTTTAAATTGATTGTGAATGAAAAGTCGTTTTTGCACTATGGGGAGTCTCACTGTGGAGACCCATAAACGTTAAGTGCTGGAGGAGAGCGTGTTGTAATCCAGAGGGGAGGGAGGAGGGGAGAGCGGGGTCAGAGGGTGACTCAAATGGACCTTTGTCTGTCGGGATATTCAGGCTTAAATTAGCCTGTTTATGTGATTTGCAGCATTCCTACAGGCATAAACACCACCACATGACAGGATGGTGCGTCTCAGTGCAGCGCTGTGAGGCAAAACTAATCGGAACCGACCACAAACGACTTTCGGCACATTGATGAATTATTGTGGTTCGTTCAATATCAGGCTTTCTAAAGATTTTTGCCTACAGAGGAAAACAAAGACTATAATGACCTCAAATTCCTATAAGATTGATGACCTGTATGCTATTTAAAACAGAATTTATATCAACCTTTTCAAATAATGCATTCATTTTGATCTGCTACTGTAGCCTTGCTCAAATATTTTCATAATGATTTAGATCTAGTAGTTTGATTTATTACAGACAAATGTTATAAATGTTATTGATTTGTTCTGCCTTCATCAGGGTGGTGTCTGAGGTTGTTTTCAATTTCCTCATAATCCATTGATCACTCATGTGACTTATAGATCACCATGGATACAAGGTATACAAAACAATACCGCCATTGTCTTTTTTTAAAATACCCTTTACAAAATGCAATATTTACTTTTCAAAGCCGCTGTTTTCCAACACGAGTGAAGCCTCTGTCACACTGTAATCAATCCTATCTTGGTGTCACACGATTTGCAACACGAGATCATGTCCTCTTGCTGGTTTTCACACTTTTCACTTGTGACAAAAAAATGCTGTACTTGTGATCCATGCAAGAGCCCTGTGGGATTTGTGAATGTATCTGCAAGCTGCAATCGACAATCATTTATGAAATGTGATGCTGCCACCAATTGCAGTCAGCTTGTGAGCAGTGCTCTTTCTGAAAGAGGTCCCCAGCTGACATGCATCCTGGTGATTAGATTGTATTCAGATTGAGTTAAAAACACCTAACATCCAGGGGTATTTTCACTAAGTCCAGTCATCTAAACCCTTTATGTTAACACAGTTTACACATTTAAAGCCACTAAAAAGTGCACATAGTTCAAACAGGTGGCAGGCAAGTTGTATAGAGAAGAGCTATCAGCTAAACAAATGAGCTATCAGGAAGCTTGAGCGTGGGGGGATACAGTCAGTTTTAAAAAATGCAAATATCAGAAGAGGAAGTGACATGCAATGAAGCCAGATCAGGAGACTCCAGCCATTCAGTTTCAGGATGTTGAGAGTCATTCACTCCAGAGATCACACTGCAGTACAGCTTGTTATTGAGCTTGTATCAATGCAGTGACTGTGAAAGCAAATCATATCAGACAGGTATCAGCGTGGGAAACCTTCTGTCTACTCTCCTCTAAACGGGGTGGGCATTTCCCACGATGTGGTCGAGCCTGCGCCTGTGCTTATGCGAGAGACAGAAAAAGAGAAAAAAGATGAGAGAGTGAGAGACGCATGCAAATTGGCAAAATTTGCCTTGAATTCCTGAGAAAACCCTGCTTGGGGTTTTCTCTAAACGTACATGGTTGATTTCACAGTTTGGGCCCGTGTTTGTGGGTGCTAGTTTGCGATCCCCTTAAGAGCGTTTAAAAGTCTTAACCACAAGAGCGCATTAAACACAGTAACAGCCATCTCTCTCTGATTCAGAGTGCTTCATAAATACCTTTTAGGCCTCGTACACCTCTCCTCTTACCAAGATTTACTGAAGCACGGGGACTGATAATGGCTTAATTCATGGAGTAATATGACCCTGCTTGCTTTCTCTCTTTGTCTCCACTTCTTTCTTACATAACCGTCTGCTGCCTGTACAGACACACACACTCTCAATGCATAATGTGAGTGTAACTAAAGGCTTTAAGTCATGCTTTGGTTTTTATGCACATTGCTGTAAGCACACAGTCCTGTTGTGTCCTTAATAACCTTAGAAATGACCCATTTAGATCGTTGAATCGTTGTTTATGAGCTCTGGGTGATCAGAGTTTTACAGGATACATTTCCCTGCATCTACAGTGGCCTTTATGGTCTTGCCCTGCCATGTATTTATAGTATGTGTAAAAACTGCAGGGCTCTTTGCATATATAATAACACAGCGTGCTCACACTGTGTGTGCTCTGCATGACTGTCCACTCTGCGTCGATGTGGCTGGCCATAGATTTATGTGTTGGTCTGTAATTGGCCCTTGTTTGTCTGCACCTTTTTTTTTTCTCAGAGGCGTCTTCCTCCCTGTTAGTGAGGGGATTTGTAATGACGGAGCAGGCGGGCTGCATGTTGTGTGTGTGTTTACGTGTGTGCAGGCGCTCGTTGCCGCGTGCGTGTTTGTGCGAGACTGAGAAGTGATCATTATGACTGGGCTGTGTCCTTGTTTTTCTCTTTAAACGACCCTGCACACTCTAAATTACGGCGCACTCTGTTCCACCATTGTGCCTGAGAGAGCGACTGTGATTTTACAAGTAGCTCTGTGTGAATCAGGGCAGAGCCATTTGTTTCCTCCGTACTTGCCGTGTCAGTCTCATGCGTTTGCAGGTGTGTTGTAGCTCAGCAGAGTACATCTCTATGAAATAAGACTGCAGAAAACTGCATATTAGAGGTATTCAGTCACAAAATAAATGTCTCCCGCAGCACACCTGTGGCTCCTGATTCTCTACATCTCACCTATTTTTCCTCTTCTATTGTGAGTTTGGTGCTGAAAGCCTCTACTCCTTTTGTTACCTAGCACCATTCACATGATTTCTCACAGATAAACAAGGCCGAAAGGAGCTTCTTCACTGTATAATATACTGTAATCACAGGAGCCACAGCACTAATAATAATAGTAGTATAAAATTGTACTACAGGGCCTTTATTAAATGCTGATTATTAAGGACAGGATGAGGTAATTGAAATGCAGGAAATAAGATAAAAGTATTGTATCCTGTTGCTATGCTATAATAAGAGTATAGCATCCAGGTGGCCTAGTGTTCTGATGTATGCAACATCACCACAATGGGACCAGTTTGAATCCGGTTTGGGACCTTGTTACATGCTATCTCATGTTTCCTTTATGTCTTCATTGGGTACTATCTAATAAAGACAACAAATAGTCTAAAAGAAATCTAATAGGTCTCGGTCTGGTTGTTTAGTCCACAACAGAATTCAATTGACAGCTTTCATACCAGTCTTAAAGAACCGATCCAAACGAGCAAACGCACCAGAGTTCATTAGAACTGAACCAAACAGGTTAGGTGTGAAAGCATCTTTAATAATTTTTAGCTATTTTGACTCTGGTGCGATTAATTTGTGCTGTGAAAGCAAAGCAGACTAACAACAGGATTTTGTGGTAGTAGTTATGTGAATTCAAACGCTATAAAATCCATCTGCAGATCATGGAACTTATCAAGCGTATCTGTACTGTATGAGTTATCTATATACAGTAATTATGCAAGATATTTTGGTAACCATGGCACAGTAATACACCTGCGTGTCTGCACGAGTGTGTGGTTTTCCCAGTTCAAACAGAGGTGCGTTGTTGTTGTGTCCTTCACCATCTAATTGAGCAGTTTCTCATTAAAAAGTGAGAGAAACGTCCAGAATTAGATTTCTCCACTTGAGTCCATTTAGCGCTGAGGATGCAGGCCAAAACTGTCCAACGAATGAGTCACCTGTCAGTCCATATAACCTCATGTTTGCCTCTCTTGGGTTTGTTTGTAATAAGTCAGTGTGAACACAGGACAGAGAAAAACTGAAGAGAGTCAGTGTTCAGAAAAGAGATTCAGAAGTGATTTAAAAGAAGACAATGTTTTCACCCACCTGATCTCTTCAGGTAGGTTATTCCAAAGTGTAGGGGCCTTAAAGGCATCACTTCTAGTCTTAGGAACAGATTGCAAGGTTTCATCTAAGGATCTCAGGTGGTGAACTGGCTTGTAGCAGTAAAAAATCCAATGACAGGTCCAGGAGCCAGACATACTGAGACTGTACCTGCCTCAAAACGAATGAATGCAATCTTAAAATCTTAAAGTCACAGGTAGCCAGTGAGTGGATGCAAGCATTTCTGTGATATGTTGTCTTTTCTTGGTGCCAGTTAAAAGTCAGGCAGGATGTGACAAATGCATGAATATCAGTTACCAAGATACAAACACACAGGAATGTTTTGATCTTCAGATCAACAGAAACATGGCTGAGTCTCTGTTATAACATGCTGCTCAACAATAGAGTGGGCTTGCCTGAGGTGCAGTGGAGATTCACAGGTCTATCTCCCTTTATGTGTGTGTGTGTGTGTGCGCGCTTTGCAAGGGCAAAGTGGAGAGAGCAGAGCTTTTGTTCAAATAGGAGAAATAAGCCACAACACAACGCATCTTACCTCCATCACATCATGGACTGTAAATGCATGTCAGATGATGCAGCAGTGAAGATGATTTGTTTGGATGATAGCGCGCTACAAACAGCCTCTGAGCTACAGAGGACAAAAGCTCGAGACGAAAGCTCGAGTCCTGAAAGGCACTGGATGTTTATTCACTGTAGGCACAATTGGGGTAAATTAATTGCCTCTCATACAATAACCTCCTAGATTGAATGAGCTACTCCCTTACCATTTCTGTGTTGGGACTCTGATATTGAAGCAGTTTTACTCAACCTGTGTGATTATTGAATCCCTCTTACCGGGATTTTAAATGGTTTTATATTCCCTCTTTATTTTTTAAGGACTTATAATAAAAAAGCTGGGTTAAATGAGATTAAATCACCTCAAAAAACAGTCATTATGTAGCTGCTTGTGCCTTTGTTTCAGCCTCAGTGTGTGTGTTCATGTGTTCTGAATAATATGAAACAAGCACATCCTACACTATTGCAGTTGTAGGTGTCACAAGGATGCCAAAATCATAGAAAATCCAGGACTGACAGAGGCGAGGAGAGAGATTGATGTAGACGAGAGAGGAAACAATTTTTTTTTTTGCTAAACTGAGACAGCTTTCAACCGTCTGGTGCGTCGTAAGCGGGATGCCGCTCGCTGTATACGCTCGTACACACACAAACACTTGGCAGGTTTATAGACATTCATGGAAGAGCTATTTTGATAGATCTGATAAATAGCACGGGCCAGAGAGTCTCATGTTTTAAATACCTTCTTGTGGTGGGTAATTGCATGCAGCTGTGTGTGAACACAAGTTGGCAGTGCGTGTGTGTGTGTGTGTGTGTGTGCTCTTTTTGGGTGTCTGTGATTAGCAAGTAGGGGAAGAGCAGCAACTGAGATGGGGGAGAAATAAAACTTGTGAAAGGGAATGGATCATTTTGCTTACAAATTAGAGACAGCAACAGATGGAGAGGGCAGGAAAGACTGAGATGGAAGCAGACAGATAGTGAAAGATGCGTTCAGTCTCCGCAGCACACAAAGGTATTTACATGGAAATATGGTTCAAGTAATGAGCTGTCGCAATCAGTGAGATCGCCAGAGTGACTGATGGACAGAAAATGTGTTGGCTGTGGCCTCAAGGGAGCCTTCGTTTCAACTGAAACCTGAATATGTACCTCCTCTGTGGGATTCTTAAAAATTACATGAACAGAAACAAGTGACTCAATATGTTTGCACACGCAGAACATGAATCTCTTTGGTTTGCTGCGGTTTGTCAAAGCATTGCTGAAGCCTTAGTAGCTTCTTCTTCTAACCTGTCCTGATAACAAAATCTGCCTTCCAGCCCTCCTGAAGCTAGTTTAACATCCTTTAGCGATGCTGGTAGGTGAAGTTTTACCAGTGGAGAGAGACAGGCTAGGTGTTTCCCCCTTCTTCCAGTCTTTATGCTAAGCTAAGCTAACCATCTCCTGGCTCCAGCTTTAGTATACTTGCTGTACAGATATGAGACTAGTATCAATCTTCTCATCTAAATCTTGCCAAGCAAACAAAACGTCAAACTATTCCTTTAAAGACAACACTCGCTGCTTCTAAACTGATTTTTTGCCCTGATTTCACACTTAGGCCTAGTATATTATTTCGACACAGAAAACATGTCAATGAGCCACTGACCTATAGATGTATATGCACTGACACTTGTATCCGTTATTGATCCTCCAGTTTCCCCTCGGGGATCATCAAAGTTTCATTTCACCTCATTATTGGGTATCAGCTGCAGAGAATATCTGTAATACTTAAATTCAATAGCCTTGTTTTTGTGCTCTTTCACACTGAGAAAAAAGAAACTAGAACAAAAAACCCAAAACAGATTAGTGGCCCTCAAACGAAATTCACAGCAACAATAACATTTCTCTGCCACTGATGGGAGTTGCTAAAAGGCCACAGTTTGGGTTAATGCCCCTTCAAAGCACATTTCCAGCAGAACAGGGATTATTTTTCACATTTCCTGGGAGAAAGTCAAAAAAATATCCATCTTGGCAAATGGGCCCAACACTTCAAATGGTTTTCTACAAACTCACGTCACAACAGTGGGATCAGTGCCCAGTGATATCACAGCAGCTGCCCAGTTACTGTACCAGAGACTTAACACTGTCAATACACTTTGTAAAGCAATAGTGTTTTTTTAGTTTGTTAGCATGTTTTCACCACAACAACAAACATGTAGGCCTATTAAGAATTTATCATTTTTCATATGAATTGTAACCTCCTACCTCTGTTGTTAATACAAAATGTAATTTGTGTGCTGAAAGTATTACATGTGCTTCAGAATTAGACATATTTCAAAATATGCAAGAACTGGGCAGAAAATGTATTTGTTTATATCGAGAATATTCATTCAGAGTACATAAAAAAATTAAGTTTAATTTTCTGAGCTTTTGACAACATATATTTGCATTTTTTTAATATATTGTTTGGAAACGATCTCCAACATCAATGTTTCATTAGCTAAGACAAACAGCCCTGTTTTCATGTTTTTCAGCTTTGCAACAATCCATTTTTCAGATAGTCCAATGGGTTTTTTTAATGTTAAAATAAGATGTAGGAGAATCTTCTCAGCCCGCAAAGCAACGTTTAATCCTGCAGTTTATCTGAATAATTAAGAATCACCAAATCTGGAGCATGCTTTCCACAACAATGATTACATGCACAGCAACGATATGGGTTTGCAATTATCTCAATTTTCCTGAAATAATTATCTCCTCTCACCGTGGTGCGCCGTGTGTGTGAGAACAAATGCCCAGAATATCCTGACGAATCTGCTCTGACCCCGGCACGCTTGGTGTGCGTTTCGGTGTCTATTTCAGTTGTGTTTACCTGCGCGGTGCTGCAGCAGCAGATGTGTGATCCTGCGGTCTGAGCACTTAAAATGGGATGCGGCAGTCCTGCTGACAGGCCTAACACACTCTCAGAGGGAAAGAAAGGGGAAGACTATGCATGCCATGAGGAGAGACAGCTGTTCAGCACACGAGCACGCTGCATTCTTCCATTCTTTATCGTAAAAATACAAAAAATATGGAGGAAAAAACATAAACAGGACAGTTGTGTGGGTGTCAAACATGCTTGGCTCACAGTAGCAGTTATCGTTAATTCATCCCAGGACGGCTGCATGGCAGGTTGGTTGCCATGGTGAAACACACAGTGGACAGATGTGCAGATGTGGTCGTTTCCTTGCCTGTTTCTATACAGGCTTTTTAGGCAGGTGTGAATCTATGCAGGTGACTGAATTATAAATTGATATTTTTGCCTTTAGCTTATATGTTTTATATATTATTCTTAAAACATCAGTTTTGTTCAAACATATGAGTACTCTGTGTGGATTAGGATACTCCTTTTTTCTATTTTATACTTTTTTTAATCCCTTTGCCCCCCACAAGAATCATTCACTCATAAAGTACAGAAAGTTTGAAAGTCTGAACAGTAACTAACAAGTTAGCCAAGAAGCTATATACTCAAAATATAGGTATAGACATAAAAAAATAAAATAATAAAGAGAAAACTGCAGAAAATGTAGCATTTTCTGACAATTTAAAGAGAGATAAACTAGTTTGTGAGCTTTCTTTTAAAACATTTATCATTCACATTTTTAATCTGCCACCTTTTTCAAAATGTCCTCAATGTTTTGTATTTTATGGCTCATGTTCTCCATAAATTGTACTTTTCCAACTTATTAAATCTGGGACTGTACGCTTTTTCCATCTTTTTGCATTTTGCTTCATTGCTGCGATTCTTAAGATTCAAAATAAATATTTCTTATCTTATCTATCAGTACGTTTAGTTGGAGGTTTCCCTGGGATGACGTTGCCTGATTTTTATGTCTCACGTGAGCTCGCTGAGGGCGGTTGCTCATTGTTTAGAAATTTGGAGAACTGAGCAAGAGAGACAGAAACATGGAGAGGTCTCTGGGTAAACCAAAACCTTCTGTGAGACCATATATAGCCATGGATCCCTGCTACTGCCCTGATGCTGTACATACACACACACACCACCGTCACAGGATAGATGCTTTGTTCTAATCAGCACAGACACAGTTTGAAAATGTTTGCAAGTTTCACGCGGACACTGAACAGCAGTGTAAATGTTTAGTGTGTAACCAAGCTGAGCTGTTTCTTTGGTGCACCTCTGAGAGCTGTGCTGAATTAAACACTTTACTTCCAATGCCTTCCCTGCTTTCATCATAATGACTCTCCCACTGATATCGTTTTATCATGATTTCCACTGCGGCTGCATGGCTAATTTCCTCGTGGCAGAGTGGATAATGAAGATAGACTTGGCGTGGCTGTAACTAACCTGATGAGTTGCCAGATGATATTTAGCCTGAACTGACTTGCAAAATCACTGCACTCTTGAGTTCTGTGTTTTGAAGAAAATAAGCTTGGCGTAAAATGCATTTGCCAAGTTGACTTGACCTCAGACGAAGAAGTGAGTTATCATGAACAGAGCAACCATTTGATACAGTTTATAGATGCAGGCGTCTGGCCTCACATTTCACAATCATTTCTGGATCTTGTTTATTCAGAGTGAGCTTCTGGCAGGGGAAGTGAATATAAAAAAGCAGGCTTGTTCTGAGGGTCGCTGGTTCAAATCCTCAGGGAAATCTGAAAATGACACAGAACAAGGAATGGATTTGTTGCTCCCACAATGCTGTTCAGTGGTCATCAAATGAGAAATGGCTGCCCTTCAACGCTCCCTGCTATACGTGAGAAAAAGTTGAAAGACCCTGCATTTTTTTTGCCAGAGCCCACTGCGTTGGCACCCTCACTGCCACCACGAGGTTGACATTTGTGGTTTTGAGTGAAATGTCTTAACAACTATTGTAGGATTGGCATGAAATTTGGTACAGATATTCATGTTCCCCACAGGATGAATTGTAATAACTTTGTTGATCTTCTGACATTTCATCAACAACAACATGGGGTCTAAATCCTAATGTGTCCAACACCGGTTCATGACCAAATCTGCAAAACTAAAGACCTTCAACCTCTGCTGTACTTTGTGTTAAGTGCTAATTATCAAATGTTAGCATCAGGGTTCGTACAAAGTCTTGAAAGTTTAGAAAATGCTTAATTTGAACCGTTATGTTTTCAAGGATATGCTTGAATTCAAATATACTCCTTAAAAATGCTTGCTTTTCAACATAATCTGGTGTTTCATCATCTACACAATCACTCATGTAAACCAAAAATCTCTTTATAAATATTATATATATATAAAATATTTGAAATGAAACAATACCGTCGTCATATTTGTTTGGTGTCTCCTGGTATTTATAGTTACAATTCAGATGTGATGATAAAGGCTTTGAGAGTCTGGAAATGTTTGGTTTTGGTACCTTGAAGGTGCTTGAAAAGTGCTTGTATTTTACTCTTAAAAAGCTGTACAAACCCTGTAGCATGTTAACACTCTAAACTAAGATGGTGAGCATGATAAACATATGATATAGCTGCTAAACGTAAGCATGTTAGCATTGTCATTGTGAGCATGTTAGCATGCTGATGTTAGCATTTAGCCCAAAGCACTGTGCCTAAGGACAGCCTCACAGAGCCGCTAGCATGGCTGTAGACTCTTAGTCTTGTTGCTTGATAAATAACTTTTAATTGTTGGTGATTAATTTTCTGTCCATCGGCTCATGTTTACGTCCTGTCCACTGTATATTTCATGCAGTATAGCTCCTGAATGTAACACCTGGGTTTGTGATGTGGCCAGTTTACTCCTATGCAAATAAACCACTCAGCAGGTTGTCTTATTTCCAGTCACAAAGGTCAAAACAGTGGCTCTTAGGAACTTCACTGGAGTTCTCCTCACTAGATCTACAGTATAAATGCATCGATTGTTTCAGTCCGCTCTATGGATTAGTTATCCCATTTAGATAGAGATCGAGAGCTGACGTTTCCCATCCGTAACGCTACAGACTGGGCCAAATCGATGCTCGGCCAGATGGATTTGTGGCTGGCTGTTGTTAAGTGGAGATCTAAGGCTTTCTGTCACTTACTTACTGTGAGGAGAATTGCCTTAGGAAGACACACATACAGTTCATACACGCACTCACAGATTGTTTGTAGCTCTCTAGATTGTGACTGATTGGAAAGGCTGCAGTGTAAATCAATAGCGGCAGCGGTGAAGCAGACTGCGACCATTTCTTCACCTCCGCTTCTCTCATTTTGATTAAAGAGGCCGGAGGAAATGTTGTCTGCGTCCATCGCTGTCTCTCTGTCTCTCTTGTTGTGCCCACCACTTTGTCTTGCTTCGTCTTTTGAAGAGACTTTGCTCTGTTTGTTAACCTTCATGCTTCTTTCTCCTTTCTCCTACTGACTTTATCTCTTTTCAAAATACATGTGAGGGCTCAGTTGTGATTTCTGTGACCAATATTCCAATTCTGATTTAAATTTCAAGTATTTTCTGCAGCTTGAACTCCAGGTTTGGATCGGTGGTCTACATGGTGCTATAAAAGATAAGGTTGCACCAAACATAATCACTAAGTTATCTTGTTTAAACATGAAAAGAATCTGACAAAATGATGCAGTTTCTTATGGTTTCGTTCCTCCCAGGATTCAGCTGTGAAAAAGTCAACCTCTATGAAGTCATGCCTGAAAATAGAAACATTTCTAACACCAAACTGATGACCTGTTGTCAGCTCTGCACTTTAGCTGCTAAAGCTAACGTTAGCTTAGACTTAGACTGACTCATTCAGAGCTTTTAGAGCTGATAAGATTAAAAAGATAATATGATGACTTTAGGTTTATCTGGGAAATTCCGAAAACGTTTCAATATCCATCAGTGGTCGGCCATTTACAGACGTCAGCTGCTGAAATGTAGGTGATGCGGTGAGCAAGATTGTTTATCTAAAGAAAGACTCTCTCTCTTTTTAGACATCAAAGAGTGGCACTTCTTTCTTTAGGAAACCATCTTTGACCAAATATAAATAATTCAGACAGCAGGAACGTATTCATGCAACGGCAAAAAGGTCTATTTATTCTCACAGAATTACTGTCATGTACTGTAGCTGCACCTGACGACATTTACAGCAAAGTTGATGAACTTTCACTTGTGTTAAGACATTAATGATGTTATAATTCAAATTGTGGCTGAGGATTTGGAAATTGTACCGACTCAAAATTGTGATTTTGGTATAAAATACTTATAACCTGAACAGTACCGGATTTTTAAGGCCGAAACCAGTAATCATTTGAAAATTTAAAAAATCTGATAAAGACATATTGGCCAATATTCTTTTTGGTTTCCCATAAATGTATTTTAAAAAATTATTGTGACCAAGATATGTCCTGAGAGGGAGTTTCTACAGTTGGAAAATAAACTTGTCAGTACTCTCTGTTGTACAAATAATGCAATGACGTCACTGTTTGGAAACGACCTTAAACATATCTTCCGCATTTCTGTACTGCAATTTCTTGTTATTTATCAGTGGACATATACATTGATACTGATATATCTGCAATAAGCTAATATACAATTTATTGAACGGGCTATAGCTCTAATACATGTCTGTGTTTTTCATTGTAAGCATAATCTTTTGCAGATGTCCCACTTGTGTCATGTGAAATGTAAAGTAGACAAAGGTAACTAACTTTGGCAATAAAGAAAGCAGTTTTTTGTTCAAGTGGAAAAAAGAATTTCAGCTTTAGCAGTTATTCACATGAGGGTGCTTATATCAGGACTCCTTTTACAGCGTTTAATCAAAAGTCAACTTTGGTAAAAGGTTTGAAATTAAGCCTGGAGGACTCCTGGGTCTCAGCACGGTTATAGTCATCCAGCCAAACTCCTGTAAAAAATCACTGCAAACCTTTGTGCTGCTTCTGAGAAGAAGAAGCTGCCAGTTTGATGTGGATTCTGTGTTCAGATGTTCTCTTGCAGACTGTGAGGAGTCGGCTCAGGACAGAGGAGGGATGTTTCCATCTCTATTTAAGGAGGTAGGCTGAGAGACAAACTGTCAGATTGTTTTAAGACTTGGAAGTAGACGGACTGCTCTGATGAAGCTGTGTCTGCTTAAGTGGAAAGTGTATTCACCTGTCTTCAGATGGCGGTATCATCTGGCTGTCTATCGCTCTAACTGGTTCTTGTTTATTTTGTTTTCTTCTGCTCTTTGACGTGCTGCTGCGTGATAGGGATTTTGTCGCATTAGATATATTTTCTCTTCTCCTCCTTCCTTTGCTGCCTCTCATGTCTCTTCCTTCCTCTCACTCACCCCACACTCTTTCATCCTGATCAAGTGACATGTCAGCTTATGACAGAGGTCAAAGGTCAGGGGCATTTGGGTCTCTATGTACAGTGTTTCCCACAGAGCTAGTGGACATTGGAGTTCTGTGTCTTCATTATAATATTATGATTTGGTGGTCTAACCATGTTCCTTTCGTATCAAAGCTCAGAGTGTGTACTTGCCAGTGAATGCCACAGTAAAGTGTGTGTATGAGTGTGTTACAGCGCAGTAATAAATGAGTCTAAGACAAATGCAGGCATTAGTCTTCTACTCCACAGTGTGTAGAGGGATAATCAGCCCATTTATTACTTCAGCCACTCCAGCCTGATCTTACTGACCTGGTTACAGATCCAACAATGGCCCCAAAATGTTCACAGCACCACGCTTGTACCTCCGGTCCCGTATTTAGATGGACAAAATACGGGACCAAATACATTATCTGATTTTTTATTTTAATGGTGCCACTGACCCCTTGTGTATTTCCCGAGGCTCTCTCTCTCTCTCCCCAGTCAAGTAACTGACCCTCAGGACAACCAAACGATCATGTTCAAACTTCATCAATAGACCTACTAAATCCCAGCGGGGAGTTGTGCAGCTATTGATTACTTGTGTCTTGTTTTAATTATTGGTGAGTGGGGTCAGTCGCTATACGTGTGTGTGTTTGACCCACCGCTCTCCGACAGCAGCCCTCCATGTTCTGCTGTGCACCAGAGGTCAGTTTGACCCGAAGATAAATGACTTCCTGTGATGGGAGTGGTGGCCTCTTGACCTGTTGAGTGTGTCAGTTGATGTTTGTTCCTCTGAGGGCATTTGTCACTGACTGACTGGCCTCGCTGCATATTCATTCATACACACTCTGCATATTTATTTTTATGCATTTATACGGTGAGCGCCACCTTTTATTTTGCATATTTAAGGAGTCTATGTTACATTTTCTCAACTTCAACACACATTTCAGTGTGTTGTGAGAGGACCTGTGAGTCAAAACTATGGCTTTCAACTTGATACTGACATTATGGATATCTGTTATAAGAATTGATTTTAACACTCTAATATACTTGCATCAAATTTAAATGAAAGTTCGACATTTTGGGAAACATGCATTTGCATTTTTGCCGAGAGTTACATGAGAAGATTGATTCCACTCTCATGTCTGTACTCTGAATATGAAGCTACTGCTAGCTTAGCTTAGCACAAAGACTGGAAACAGGGGAAAAGAGCTTTGATTTGTTCAAAAGTAAAAGTAGAGTTTTTAAAGGGAAAAAAACAGGCAAATATAACATCATGTGTTGACTCTGTTTTTCATTTAGCTTTCTTAGTTACTGTCATGCATTGCCGTATCTACTGCAGATGAGATGTTCTGGCATAATTAAGAGAGTTTTATACAGCGATTTTGATATTTATTGCTTGTTTCTTCTGTTTTTAACATGTTTGTAAATGTAACATAAAAATGTAGTCACTGTAAATGTTGCCTTATGTTATTATAGGGTCAAATGTTTTTAAAAATAAAAAAAAGGAAATTAACAAATCATGCAGCACCCTCTTTGGGACACACTGTTAAAACTTGAATAAGTTTGAAAATGATGGGTTGTTTTACCGTCTTCACAGGGACACCTGGTGTTTGCTTGTTCAGACCTCTGTGACTTACATGTCTCTCTGAATGCTTTAGCAATTCTGCTGGATTAACAAAAGTCAGAAGCTATATTAGAAAATCCAACGTAACCCTTTCTTGATACAGTTTTCCACTTTAAAGGTCTGATTTAACTTGTCAGTAGGGTCTTTCACTGAGAATTAAAACTGTATTTTGAGGATTGTTAACTGGATTGAACGTGCACTTAAGGGAGACATCCAAAAAGGGAAGCTTTGCTTATTTATTTATTTTTAGCTGTTTATGTTTTTCAGCAGCAATAGGCCTGATTTGCAAGTTGGATGGAGTCCCAAGCTGGGGGGATACCACAGCGTATTCAAATGAACAAAATTGCTAACGAGGAGGTTTGTAGAGGAGAGCTGTTATTTTGCTAAATATGCAAAAACATATGAGCCAATTTTACAAGAATGAGTTCAGCAAATTAGGGATTTGCCAGATGCTGATGAGGATGGCGAGATCACAGACAGAAAAGCTGGTCATCCTGCAGTTATGAAGTCTCATATTGAGTTGTTTTTCTGCAAAATTGAAAAAGAAGGATCTGTTGTTCATTGATATATTCAAACATTCATATAATAGTAGTTGTTTCA
This sequence comes from Macquaria ambigua, assembly GCA_008360985.2. NCBI lineage: Eukaryota > Metazoa > Chordata > Actinopteri > Centrarchiformes > Percichthyidae > Macquaria > Macquaria ambigua. Next base: position 62,202 of record VMKM01001703.1, on the reverse strand, counting down.
TGGTCTCAAACTCAATAAGACTATTTATTTTGACATTCTAGGACTTTTTTAATATATATTTTTTATTTCTTTTCCCTGTATCCACCATACTGTACTGTGGATTTACTCGTCACTATAATTGGTGTGGAAATGAAGCAGCAGAGTGACAGATCTGTGAGGGAAGTGAGATGGAGAGAGGGGGAAACACCTCTCTCTGTGAACGCAGTGCGGGATTGCCTGTTGAGTTGTGTGGGTGTGAATGGGATTTTCTTCATGACGTTGTGGGAATATGAAGTGAAAATGAGATTGCTGCCATGTTGGAGGTCACACTGTAACCTGTGTAAATCCTCAGATAACGTGTTTGTGGTGTAAAGCTGATCTAATGTGTGTGCCTCTTCATAATGGAGCCCTCTCGCACGTCCCCCAGCTTAATGGCAATGCAATACTAAATTGCTTTAATACACCTTTAAAGGTACCATGTGAATACGTAGTTGACATCCATGTTTGTTCGCTAGTAGTCTTCATCCTTGCCTTTGTTGTCACGTCAGCACCACCAACTGTGGATTCGTGGAATAGCGTGAAACCATCTGCAGGAAACGGGGACCCACTCTTAAAAACATTGCTCCATAGCCCTACTAGTGGCCAAAACCTGAACAGAGAACCTTTAATAACTAAATTTCTCACCTATGACACCACACACACACACACACACACACACACACACACACACACACACACACACACACACACACACGACATAAACCTTATCCATTCCTGCACATCTGCACATTAGAGTGTAAAGCAGAATATTCATGCCCTAAAGCATCATGGGGGGTGGACTGTCTCTGTGTGAGTCGAGGTTTAAACATCAAAGGCCAGCTTTAAAGAAAATGTATGTGTGTCTCTGTGAGTGTGTGTATTTGGTATCCTATACGTCATATCACTTAGTGTGGTCTTGCAACACTGCTCTCAATCAGCAGGTATCTCATGTGCTTCTTGCTCAAAACAGGATATGAAGTCCACTTCCTGTCTGCCGTTATCTGCTTATCTGCTCTGATAGCGAACACACCTCACCTCATATTGGTTTCCTTTTTGATTTCCCCTGAAGTTATTGCTGTTTTTGAGTCGTCCCTTTCTGTAGAAAAGCCTTTAATTTTCATTTCATTAGGCGGCGTGAAGTTCAACTTTCCTCTCCACAAAAAAACCAAAAAACTTTTCTCTCTAAAAAGAGTCCAGGACTACAAAGGTTTTCCCAACTCCTTCGTTCCTTTTCCTTTGAAGACAATGCTCCGCTTTGATGTAGCTTGAACCTTGCTGCAACGTGATGCCAGCTTTAATATCCATGGTGAGAACCAGCAAATGAAGGCTTTCATTCTGAAACGCCGAATGAGAAGTTTGCATTCAAAATGAGAATTTTTTTTACTACTTGAAAGACATTACAGGTCCTCTTTCAAAACGAATAATAAATAAATACGATAATAAATGACACTTCTAAAGAACTAAGGAGTCATTTGAGCTCTTGTTTGATGAGCAACACAGTTTTTAAAATGCTTGAGGTAATGTTTTTGGAAATGGGATACATAGAACTTTGGTATAAAACTCCCTTCCTCTGCTTCCTCAGCGAAAAACCCAATTTTCCGTTTGTAGGTTTGGAGAAAACACATCCCCAATTGACATGCAGTGTTAAGAAATGATACATAACCTTTTATATAAACACAAATGTATTATTTTTAAGCAGTTTTGGTATAATTTAAATTGAACTGATGCTGCTTACTCCAAAGTTCACTTCAGTATCACCTCATAAAGACCTGTGCTGTCAGATACAATCAAAACAGGTTGTTCTTTTTTGGTTTTCCAATAATATAATATGTCAGTAGTGCAGCCTTCGGTGTGCTGTGCTGTAGTAAAGTGATGTAAAGGCGAGGAGAAACTGTCACACTGTAACTGAAGATGGGTTCAAACAGAGGGCAGCCTTGCTCTGCCTGCTGGGAGGCCTTTCATGATGTTTGACCCCTTTACCTTTTAGTGCTTTAAAAAAAAAAATAAATAAAAGACCGTTGGCCCTCAGCAAGGGAGAAGGAGAGTCGGAGTCAGAAAAGGAGAGAAACTAGCTGATAAGGATTGACCCTGATCCAAAATAACACTTGACTGTTGTTGCATGATGCTGAGAAAGAGGCAAAGTTAAAGAACAATGCACAAAAACACACCATTAAACTTTAATGTAAATGGGAGGTATGGTAGATACACATACACGGTAGATACACATACACAGACCAGGACAGCTTTTCCCAGCAGAGCTTTCCTTTGCTGCAGCTCCCGAGGTTAATTAGGTACGACGTCGTCTGCATATTTGACTAATCCACCAAGAGTCTGCATTCCTGCAGCAGCACCTCTCCTCCATTATCTAATCTCAAGTTGCCCACTAATTCTATTTAAACTCTGCTGGCTGGCTTTATGCTGTTACTGAAAGCACAGAAAACAATGGAGAAACGATATGGCACCGAACTGAATTTGGGAATTTAGAGGTGGAACATGGCAGAGCAGAAATGAACAGCTGTGATGTCGTTAGGAAGTGATTCAGCAAGATCAAGTTGGTTGTAATCCAATGTGTGGTATTTATCTTTCTAAAAGGCACAGTCTCTGTGTTTTCGTACCTTTTGGCAGTTTAAAGCTGCAATAAATGTACTAGTCATAGACTGTTTCACTGTGCAACGGTGAATATAAATGCAATATTAAGCACAACAGAGCAGTGTAAGTCTCTATAGGAATACAAGATACTATTGTGTACAGTAGAAAAGAGAAATATCAAGCATGATAAGTAACTATAAACTCACCACTGTTTACCACAGACTCACTGTAAGTCTCTCTTTGAATTTTAGCTATTTTCTTTCTTAAGGGCAGCCTCTCCTCATTTATGATGTTGATAAAACTTAAACTTTATGTGGAAGTGGTTCCACAAACATTTTATGTTGAAAAGATGGCCTCCACCTCCATGGAAAATCCACGTCTTAATGTAAAATCAGGACTTAAAAGTGCACAAATTTAATTAGTTGGGGGCAGAAGGATTCCAAAAATAAGCTAACGGACACAAAACCTTGTAAAGTTGCTATGGCTAACGTACTAGCATACAATTACCTATTTACACATTCAGTAGAGATTGAGCAACATTAGCATCAGTGTAGAGTTTGGATACATTTTTGTCCACCTTATGAATATACTGTAAGTCTAATATTCACAAACCAACTCTAGCTGGGTCTGTTCACGGTTCTCTGTTTTTGCTAACTTTGTCTGTGATGGTGGGCAGGTAGCGTACAGTGGGTTTATCAAAGCATTTATTTTTTGTTAAATATAGCTTCCTCTGCTGCTGTAGGTTGATGAGAACGGTGAGACTGAACCATACTGTCCAGTAAATGTGCCATAAAACCCAAACATGAGCTACAGGAGGCTAAAAAGCTGTGTAGAGATGCAGAGTTGGGTCGTGATTCTCTGTCCGTCACTGTGAGCGACCCACTTCCACATTACACGTCGTCATTTGATTCAGTGTTACAGTGAGATGAAAAAATAATGATTAGTGGAGCTAAAATCTTGCTATGGTTGTTATTTGATTCCCGTTCTTGAAAGTAACCACCCACAAAATGCTTGCTAAGTGTTAAAGCACCCACTAGTGACACCCACTGTTGATGTCACTCCAAACACATCTAATAGTGAAAGAAAACACAACACCTTGTTCAGCTCTGGCCGTCACAGCGGGGCTTACACACACTGCGAACAAGGTTTACACATTCCCTAACAAAATGGCCACATATATTTGTTTGTGCAGGTTTTTTATGAAGGTTATGCGACTGGGAGTATGACTGCTGTGTTTGTGCATTAATATGGTGCGTTTGTGGGTGTGTGGGAACGGTGGATTGTGTTCGGGGCTGTGCAGAGCGCTGCTCACATGAAAGACTCTTTGTACAGCAAGTTTTTAATGAATTGGTGTACAGATTGGTTGTTTGAAGGTAACAGCATGTGTGTGGGTGTGTATGTGTGTGTTCAAGGTCGGGTTTGTTTGGTGAACAGCTATCAGATATAGAAAACAGCTTATGGAAGCGTATGGAACATTAGCTGTGTTTCCGTCCAAGTAGTTTTATTTGATTAATGAAGTACTGAATTAGAAACACAGAGTGGAAATGGAACCTTTTGATAAAACTCACTTAAATATTGCAATGGCAGCTTATTGCTTGTTTTAAAGTTGAAATGTGTATTATCAGTAAAAAGAAATATGCAATAAAAGGCTATAGAAATGCACATGTTCATTAAACAAGCTCTCTGGGTGTCTTTAAAATAAATTTGGTCTCACAGCTTTTAAGACTTATTTTTCTAAAGATGTAATCTGTATTGTTCTGTCTGTTGTTGTATGGCATTGGCATTGACATATATTAAAAATAGCTTAGCAGAAAGACTGTAAACAGGGGGAAACAGCTAGCCTGACTCTGTCCGAAGTTAAAAAATACACCTACCAATTAGTGAGCTTTAGAGGTGTTGGTGGGTGTATTTTTAAACAGAGCTAGGCTAGCCGTTTCCCCCGGTTTCCGGCCTTTATGCCAAGCAAACCTGATCGCGTCTCATCTAACTCTTAGCAAGAAAGCAAGTAAGTGTATTTCCCAAAATAACAAGCAATTCCTTATTCCTTTAAAACAAGAAACAAATAAAGTACTGTTTCCCTTGTACCAAGACTGTGCTATTAATGAGTGCTAATATCTTGAAGTAAGACAGGAAACAGATGAAATATTCTTTTCTAATTGTTTTTCTGCAGACAAAAGGATTTATTATAAGGAGATTTCTTGCATTTTAAGATGCTTTTATGTGTTTATGTCAACACTCAAGATTCAAATTGGTTGATGTTTGCTGTTTGTTTGAGTTAAACTTCTGCTGTGCACTAGTGCACCTCGGATCTCACTCACAGTATGTAGCGCTCTTTGTTGCCTGCGTATATGTTAATTTACCTAAGCAGAACACACGGCAGGAAGAACTAACCAATGAAAAAACACAGCACCTGAAGCCGAGTTCCTCCTGAACACCTAATAATCATGTAGGCTTGATTCACACGTTGACCTCTACAAATGTCAATCCTGTTGTCCCTCCCACGTATAATAATGTGTATTTCTTAGTTTTTATATATGGCACATATACAATTATCTGACAATAAAAGGCAACAGAAATGTATTGAGAAACTCTTAATTTTTATGGTGGATGTTTGTGGATCTGGGGGAATCAAATCTATCAAAATTGACTGGACAGTAGAGTTGAAACTGGCATTAATTTCACTCCTCGTTGTCTCTATTTCTCTATCTATTTCTGGCTTCCTGCATCCTGTTGTCTTCCTCCCCCCTCACCCCACCTTCTGACAGTCTGCTCTTTTTAACAACCCATCCTACTGGTTCTGGTCCCCTACTGGGTCACACACACACACACACACACACACACACACACACACTCGCAGTGTGTAGAGATCAGCTGACCTAATAGAAACACGTTTGTGCTGTGTCTCTCTGCTTGTGGTCTCCTGCCCTCTGACCTCTGTGTGTTACATACTGTATGTGTGTGTGCATGTACCGTATTAAGGTGCATATGTGTGTGTATCTATGTACTTTTTTCTGTTTTGTTTCTTTTGTTTTGTTGATGTCAAAAAAAGACATGTTCAGTACATTTGTTTCTTTTGCTTTTATATCATAATACTAAAAATGCTGCTTGTGGGGCATTTTTTTGGCCCTGACTTGATTTAAGGGCAGCTTGCTGTGGTTGTTTTACAGTTATCATTTAGTTCAGCATTGGATTCAGCAAAGTAAAATGTTCTGCATCCTTTGCTAGAACAGACTTGTTCTATTGATCGATGTGCACTGTGTTCTCTGTGTGTGTGTGTGTGTGCAGCCAACCCTCAATACCACTTTTAATTCAGGTTTAGTCTGACCTTGATCATTGTGTTGATGTCTGTCAAACTCGGTGAGTGTTCTGCAGCCTCCACAACGCCTAACTGTTTGCCAGCAGCTTCAGCTCCAGTCGCTCAAAAGGGAAAATTCACCTTAAGACACAGAAATGGAAAATAGAAGGCAAAGTGCAATGCATTCATTACAGTACATGTAATAAAAATTATTATTTTAAAGTGGATTCTGTTGGAGGAAACATTTGCTTTATTTCCTCCAACTAATGCTGGCAATTGAAGAAATTAAAAGGAAGTATTGATATTTAAATCTTCATTTTCCAGGATACCTTTATTCTGAAATTATTAAAAGGGAGAGCCAAGATGAGGGTTGTGACTAGATACATATTTTTGTTGCCAAAAATAAAATAAACAGAAAAATACAATGAACGAATGCTATCTTACTTCATATCAGCAAAAAACTCTCCAGCCCTACTTAATGTGTTCCAGGAATAGCTACTGTGAGACACATATTTGCATTTTGAGACTCTCCGTGTCAGAAGCTACTGTACAGGGTCGTCTTTAATTAAAAAAAGAAAGAAAAAAGAAAAAGGTAATACAGTCGTTTCTAGATTCAGCTTTTCAGCCCAGAGCTGCTCAGACTGGAATTCAACTAGTTAGTACTTCTCTCTGACGCGCTTGGAGGAGTTCATGTGAAAAAGAGAGGTCATATAATTATAGCCCTGGGAAAACCCTGGGCTCTATTTGTGTAATAGTGTGTGTATGTCTGTTTCTGTGTGTGTGTGTGTATGTGCGTAGCTGGCTATCCTTATGAGAGTCTGTTTTGCGTGGTTTTATTTGCATGCTCAGCCTTTTGCGAGTACAAGAGTCAACCTCACTCACTTTCTTTATTCGCCAATATGATGAAATAGGACTTAAACTCTTCTGGCTGTAGACCAAAATGAGAAATTATACTTCTCGCCTCGGGACCCAAATACATTTAAGTAAAATTATTTTGTGTGAAGAAACAGCTGAAGAAACAAAACCCTATACTTCTTTAAAGAGAAAAAATAAACAAGCAATTACGGCTTCCTTAATCTTCTTGAAAGAGCTCCAAACCCCTTTTTATACAAGCTGTAGCTCCTACTACTACTACAGGAAACACCACAATTAATAAATCAATTAACTCACAGGGGGTATTCATCTGTTTCTCAGTAGATAAATATAGTAATTTAACACTGAAAAAATATCACTAAACATATTAAATGGATTAATCTCTGCAAAATAGCATTTTCTCAAAAACACACACACAACCCCCCTCTACCTATCGCACACTTGGCACATTCCATGACGAAGGTTCATTCTAATTGGCTGGCTGTGGTTTGTCATTTCCAAACCACAGCCATTTCCTGCGGTTTGTCCTTTCACCTAACAGGTGCAGCAGAGAGCAGAGGTACCAGACTCAAACATATTGATGAAATAAAGATGTTAAATGTTGTGCAAACAGTGAGCCAACAATGTCTCAAAAAACAACATGATGCGTGAGTGTCAACCAGTATGTTACCAAACAACAGGCACTCAATCAATACTCTCTCTCAGTACTGAGAGATAATAAACATGGTGGCCAAGTTGAGTGTGTGTGTGTGCAACTTTGAGGATTAATTCTGTCTCTGTTTTCTCTCCAGCATGTGGAAGGGCCTGAATGTCAACTGCACAGACAGCTCAGGATACACACCTTTACATCATGCTTCACTTAATGGACACAGGTAAGACTGCACATGACTATTTATTTACTTAAGAGAAATTATTCATAAATCCAAGTGCTGTACAGTACATTACAAAACAATTTGAAGAAGTGTGTGTGTATAGGCTACATTTATATGCATTTGCATGTATGTGCAAGCGCCAGGTGTAATATAGGTGTTTCAGTATCACAAATTCCCAGAACCCAAAGTGACATCTTCAAATTGCTTGTTTTGTTTTGTTTTGTCCGATTCAACTTACAATGATGTAAAACAGAGAAAAGCAGCAAATCTTTAAGCTGGAACCATCAAATTAAATTATTGCTATTTTTTGTTTGATAACAAACAATCAGTCATGTTGGAGGGGTGAAATACCTTGTATGTAAAATAAATTGCGTAATCAGGGGAAAAAAGACACAAAGGTACATTTTACCTTTGATTGTTTCCTCTCTTTCTGCTATCAGGTTAAGGCAAAATGTATTTAATGAAGATTTTAACTGTAATTTTGGCCAAAAGAGATGATGTAGCTCAAGAGACTTCCTAGATAAATCTGCAGTAACTGATTTTTTGTCCACTTGGGGGCAGAAACAAGCTTTAAACATAACACTGACATATCATCACCTTTTAATAATTTGATATGGCGAACTCGTTAGGAGACAGCTACGTACTTACACATCCAGCAGCAGTTACAGACCAACATTAGCATTGATTTGGTGTCATGTTTCTGGCCACCAGGAGAATGTAAGTCTAATATTCACTCTCTTATAACTGTTAGCTCAGCTTTTGGTCTCTGTCAACTCCTGGGGGAAATACGTTATCTGGCTCTTTAGCTGCTAAATGCTCCACTATGTTCACCGCTAGCTTTATCTGCTGTTTGGTGCTGAGCAGGTAGTGGGATTTTTAGAGATTATTTGCTGAAAACAGCTGCTCGCTGTGGCCAAAAACCGCGCTATAGGAGCGGTGAGAGTGAACCAAAACAATAAAGTTGTGGGCCGGACGTCTAAACAATTAGTTGAAGCTCGCTATAAAAGCTCCGTGAGGCCGAGTGGAGCTGCATATTCTGGGGCCGGTCTCACAAAGAGACTGGTCAGTAGTGTTGGTCCAGTCTTAATTTTGCTCTTAGATAATGCAAGTAAGACTGTTTCATAAAATAAAGATAGAGTTACGCCAAAAAAAGTTAGCCTCCCGACCGCCAAGCTAACTAGGAGCCATGTTTCCATGGTAACAACAATCAGTGACACCTGCTGACTAGCGGCACCAAACGACAAACATTTTTTAGGAAAATGTGGCACGTAATTTGTGTTTTTTCTAACAATATTGTGGAGCGAGTAATAAGAAAAAAGTTTTTAGAGACCGCAGTAACCTGTTGGAAATATACAGCAGTGAGGACATCGTCAGTCGACTTCTTTTTCCCAAGGAAAACTAATTTATTCTGAGCCTGGCTGTCGAGTTAACGTTAGCCCTGCTACATTAAGAAGCCACAGCATCTCAGCTCTGCTGCAGGTCTGAAATGCATTTTATGCTACTGGAAGTGCTTGTATTGTTGCACTCTTCACTGAATTTTCTCAGTAAAATGTCCTTTTAACTGCTGAATTCTTCCATAATATTTTCTGCTGGAGTGAAGGGTGAAATTTGTTTTTTTTTTAATTTGACATAAGTCTTAATTTACCCAGAATACATGGCAAATTATTCCTACTCAAGATAGTTAAGAACTAGACAGCTTTGTGCAACGGATTAATTTAGGCATCTATCTGAACTCTGACAATTAAGCCATAGTCATAGTATTTTTTAAATTATCTGTAGGTTCATCACTCCAGTATGATCCCACCCTTACATTGTTTTCATATTGTAGTGTAATATGTTGTTATTATAAAAGCATGGAGTAGTCTTGTGCATAGGCGGGGGCAGTACATTCAGAGTTAATCTTATGAGTTTTCAAAAGGTGTCATTAGGTGAATGGTCACAGACTTTAGAAAACAATATAATCTTTACAAGTTAATTGCACTTAAAACACTTCACGTTAAAACAGTCTGGCATTGCTCCAGGGTCATGACACACCTGTACTCTTGGGCAACAAAATGAGTTGTCAATAATAGTCAAAAATACAATATTTCTGCAAAAGTTTAAATGTCTGCATGCTCTGCGTGTCTGCATCTGCACAGAACTACAGTGCAGCTTCTTTTCTTCACCTGGGCCTGCTGAGAAATCCGTTACACAGTGTGGATTAACTGCAAGCCCGACCGCTATCCCAGTTTGGCGGAACTGAAGGATTAGTACTGTGGTTTGGGGGCAATTATGTGGATTTCCTCCTCCAGATCAACTGGAGAGGAGGGGAAGGAGGGAGAGAAAAATGCAGCCTCAGAGTGAAAATTAGGCCGCCAACAAAAAGCTGCAGAGGAGTGATTTAACGTTTAGGTGGGAAAGTAAGAAGAGAACTGGCAATTAAGATATAGACAGAAGAAACTTGGCAACAGGCAGTGCTGTATTCAGAGATTTGTTATTCAGGCTGGCTGGGTTTCAATTGTATTTTGAGATCCTTTGAATCGTTTTTTTCACCACATAAAAAGCCTTTTGGTGATGCACACAGGCTCAATACGATCAGAAGAAGTTGAATATTCTCATATTTGACCCTGAGATCCGCACAGTGTGACTTTTGCTGTATAACTGCTACTTAAAGCTGAGTGAATTATATAAAAATATAATAAATTATTCAAATTAACAAAGCAGTTCATTAAGCATCTCGGTGCTGCTTTCACCCCTGCTCCTGGGAGAGGTTTTGCCCTTCTCTCCTCTCTGTTTCTCCCCCTGACATTTCGAATGCAAATGAAGCACTTCACCTTCCCTCTTCAGAGAGAGGTGACAACTTCAGCTGGAGACTTCCTAATATGAAACTGTATCGCTGGCATTACTACTGAGCAGCAGCTAAATGGATTTCCAGCACAAACCCAGGTGCTACGATTTGTCGCTTTATCTATTTGTGTAACAGAGATTACTTTATTAGAGGGAACCATTGTCTTCTTTCAATTTGCGATCATTTCCAGTTGACCTCCCTGCTATTACTGCCTCCTGAACTGGGTGGTATACTGATCATTCACTCATAGTAACTCCGTAAATCCCTCCAGACCTGAGCCTGGTTTAGACTAGGTGCTTCAAGTAGGTGCCAGCTTGTTGCTAATCACATGGCTGCATGCTCTTATGAAGGCTGCAGATCTAGTCAGTGAAGGAGGAAACACAAAAGTAGATAGGACATGAACTAAAAACGCCAAAATTGTACATGTTGGATGTACATAAACATGTTTTTTCGAATATCAAACATAGCCAACTCACCAAAGATTTTGACAGACAGAACAAGAGACAAGACAGAGCATGATTTCGTCTTTTGTAGTGTTGTGCATGCAGTTGTGAAGTGCAAAATTTCAAAGTAGTGTAGTTTATTCTGTCATATCCAGTCTTGTGTCTCTTGTGTTTCATTAAAAATAGAACAGCCTCTGTATCGGTTTCTTTCTTTTTGGTGTTATAGTTAGATGGTGTTGGTGATAAATTATGCACAACTTCCTCACCAAAAAAAAAGGTAGCAAAGATATGATGACTAGAATAACACATGGTACAGAAAAAGATCCTGTGATGGTTATTCAAGCTAATTGAAGCTCCAAATATAATGCTTCATAACAGATAGTTAAAGAATGATGAGACGAGTGTCCACACACAGGATCACTGTCAAGGCTACAGCAAGGTAAACTTTCAAACTGTTTGTTGGCAGGAAAAACAAGATTTTCATCATCATTGTAAATGCAAACACTGTTTAAAAATAGTGCTGACAATGAGAGGAAGCACAACCAATTTATTTAACCAGTTAAAATATAGAAATATATGTAAATAAAATAATAGTATAAAGGTTGTAGAATATGAGCGCATGGCATCTTGTAGTTTTGATTTTAACATGGTTTTGTTCTTTCTTGGATATATTTAATACTCAGTATAATTATCAATTGTGCAATATGTTGCATTGTACTGAATCTTCCAAAGTGAAAAATGCATTATTTGTGCAGGAAAGTATGTTTGATTTGGTGAGAGGGAAATGTGACAATATTCCTTGATATGGATTTCAGGTCTCAGTGCCCAGCTCTGCTTCATCTCCCTCTCTCCATCCCTCCATCTTTCGATCTGTTGATATATTGACCTGTATATGTATGTGTCTCGCTCAGGGAAGTGGTACTAAAGCTGCTCCAGTTTGAGGCGTCCACAAACGTGGCTGACAGCAAGGGCTGCTTCCCGCTGCACCTGGCCGCCTGGCGGGGAGACGTGGACATCGTACGCATCCTCATCCACCACGGACCCTCACACTGCCGGGTCAACCAACAGGTAAACACCATAATCCCATCATCATCATCCTCTTAAAAACCTTCATCTTCAACACCACCTGTGGGAAACATGCAGTCTAGATTTTGTTAGAACTGCATGATGTCTCTCTTCAGCTGAACATAATCCCCATCCTGAAATGGTTTTAACTGATAAATACTCAAGACATGCAAAGAGGAGGGAGGCCTAATGTTTAAGGAGGCTGTCAGTCAACTGCAGAACTTGAGTTCATGCCAAATATTGGCAAAAGTCCAGCCAGCTCACCTACAAAAAACACAGCTAAAAGATGCTTAAAGAATGAAAATGTGGAGCTCATGATCATGCAGCTCGCTTCTCGTGACACTAAACAGCTACCTGCTCGGTATCAGCTCCGTGTGTTAAAGGAGTAGTGTAGCTCCTTTTAAGGAATGCTTCAGTGTGTTGTGTGTGCGAAGAAAGTTTCCCCTCTGAAGCAGGAACGTTTAAAACGCGGTACGTCATAATCACCATGTGAGAAAATATTCTAGAAAATCAGTGACCTATATTGAAAGTGTATACTGTAAATAGCAATGACTTGAACTGAATTTGATTCACAGTTGTTAAATTGGTTGGAAAATTATTATCTTTTGTTATTTATAGTCTACAGAATGTTTTATTGTCGGTGCAGGGTGTTTAATCAGGACTTTCAGTTATTTCTAGAAATTAATCTTTGAATCATATAAACAAATTATTTCTCGAATTAGTTTCTATGACTTTATTTGTTCGTAGGGCTTTATTATGAAGCTATATTGCTGCTCTTTTCGATTGCGACTGCTTGTTAATTGATAGCGCATCATGCTGCTGCCAGTGTCTCCCTCTGTTAGGGTCTGTTCAGGTCAACCGCAATTTGCATCAGCTTTGTTTATCCTTTGGTCCGTTGCTACCTTCTAGGAAAAGAAAACGATACATAAATCTAACGTTTGTTCATGTTGCTTGGGACCCCTGAGCCCCCACTGACATGTTAAATGGTCAGTTGTGGCTGAAAGAAACTCTCTCCCCGTGTGCTGTAACTGAAAGGTCTCATCAGCTAAATTAAAGTTGAGTTCTTCTGTTGTATTTCTCGGGGCATTTAAACCAGCGCTGCCACAGGCCGGCCCGTTATGGCTCCTGTCCAACAGAGCCAATCCTTTACAGTTCCCGGTGATCTCTCTCTGACAGCTGGGTGAGCGTTTCAGCTCTGGGAGCATTCAGCCTGCCGCTGCTGTCGTTCCTCATCAGCAAAAATGACCTTCTTCTCCTCCCTCACTTTTTTTCTGTCCATCTCTGCTCGCAGCATATTGGTGATGTCACGGCTCACTGATGCACTGCATTTTAAGATGAGTGCAAGGCGCACAGGAAGTGGTGTTTAATCAGAAGCCTTGGCTAAAATCTTAATGGCTAAGATGTCTGTTTTAATATTCCTACTCCTGATGGCGGTGTAATAATGGACCCCCCAGGTTATTGGAGCGTTATTTACTCTGCCTAATAAGCACATTTTCCTCTGTCACTAATAGCCAAATCGTTTCCCTCTGAGAGTTGTTAAAGCCTAATTGTTTGCCGTGATAAATGGTGTCCCTTGCCCCTGAAATGAAGAGGTTTGTCAGCAAGTGAACATGAGTAATTTTCTTCTTTTTACCCCGTCAATGATTTGTAGAGCTGAGTGGGCTGCTGTGTAGGCAGCGTGGACTCACACAGGGTGGGAGATGCTGATTGAGAAGATACTGTAAATAGATGCTGACTGCAGTGCACAGTCAACGTGTCTTAATGTGTTGTATTTTGTTGTTGAGGCATACATGAAGATCTCCTTTCACATGCTTTTAGACTTTTTCATTTTGTGATACACTGTGCAAAACATTCCAGTTATCTTGGTAATGAAGTGTGGTCAGTCTTCTCGTGTATCTGTGTTTTCTCGCTCTATTTTGTTTCATGATTTTTCTACAATGACTTTCAGCAAACCCTAATGCTGTTTATGTGTAGGAGGCGAGACTTGCTAGCTATAAGGCATAATTTTCCAGTCAAAGAAAGTTAACAATGGAGACAGACTAATGCTGTTGTGCAAATAAAAACTCAGCAAAGAGGATGTGTGTTACATGCTGCCAACAGAATACAAGCTGTGACTGCATCACAGTTTTGGTCCTTTGAGTAACAGTTTTTGTTGATCAATGGATTTCTTAATAATGTTGAAACTGACTCAAATGGTGGTTTTACAAAGACACTGTTGCTCTGTGTCCTTCAGTGTTTTAGGGAAGATTTTGATGTAATGAGCATGCAGTGGTGACTTTTAGCCTTAGTATGTGTTTGAGGAGTGAATGTAATGTATAAATGGACAGTTTACATGTGTATCAAAGTCCATACTACTAATCCATACTAAAATGTTCTAATATAATTTGTGCCAGGTTTGGTATATTTCTCTTGATGCCAAGTTGATAACTTCTGTTAATTATTGCTAACTTGTTAACTTTCTTTTGTTTGTTTCTTAATTTTTGTTGTTGTTTATCCTAAAACCGCCTGTAGCAGTAAATACATTTGAGAGCAGAAAAATGTTATTTGTGAAATACGTTGATTAATCTAAAGAGTGTAGCGTATACAGTGTATATAGTGTTTACATTTGGGGAAAGAAAATAATAGTATTTATTATGACATTTTGATATTCAGATCTTACAGATTCCCTCTAGTTAGGCTTTAAAGTTAGCTCGTATTCATGTGTATCTGTGAAATGAAAGGGGAAAGAAAGCTTTATAAATTCTTATATAACACCTCACTGTAATCACATGTAATTACACTGATCATCTTTTCTTGTATCTCTGTTTGTATCATGCATCTCACTTTGAGCCTTGTTTATCAACAGGCCCGAAATGACTGGTTTTATCTACCCTGTTATCAACAGTTTCCATCTCTCCGTCTGTATGATAAACACTGGTGAAAATGCTAAGCTACAGAGCTCACATTAGCCAGCCTTGGCTGTCTGTCACACTGTTGCACACAGACACAGCAGCACACAAAGACTCCAGGACGGCTGCGCTTTGACAGTCTTAAAGCTGCGGTGTTTATTTTTGCCCGAAGCAGTGAATTTAGCAAAACACTGGTTTAGCACCAATTTTAAATGGCGGTACCTGTGCATTTTATACTGCTGTATGATGCATATTTGTACAGTCGTGTTGCACTTATGCGTTGTCAGTGTGAGGGTACAGTTGTTCTCAGGTTGCAGGCATAAATCTGGGTGTAAGATTTATAGAGTGTTAGTGTGTTTACGATGCCTAAGCTCTATATTTTCCCACTGCCTGTCTTGTCTGCAGTAGAGAGCAGGGCCTGCATACATTAGTCAGGGTGATATACTGAGTCCCACACACACTCACACCCATCAACCAGACTTACAGCAGCAAGCCATTGGCTGCACATTACCCCATTCTCAACGATATTACTCTGCCCACGCACACTATTCCTCGTGTCAGAGGTTGAGTGTGTGTGTGTGCAGCTTAGTTTTATAGGGTGATTCCAGCAGGGCACACTCTTTGTCTTAATATCTGCTATATGAGCGAGAGAAGCACAACATTTGTACTCACCTTTGTACATGAGGTGACAAATAGCGACAGGAGAGTGTGGAAAAGGATGCAGAAGGGAGCTGTAATGAGTGTGAAAGGTCTTGAGAGCATAAAGAAAAATGGGAGAAATTCACTTAAAGAGAGGTAGCGGAAGTGTGTAGGTAGGTGGACCAGGTCCACGCTGCAGCCAATAGAGGATTATTTGCGGTTAGTGGAAGTTATTAGTTGGCGGTAAACCAGTTCCAGCCCACTGTTTACTGCGTAATTGGTCCCAGTAGTTCCCATTCACAGCTGTTTTTGTTTATTGTGGGAGCGCGCGCGCGTGTGTGTGTGTGTGTGTGTATGATAGAGGTGGAGGCCGTCTGACTGGAGAAGATGATTATACATACTGTGCGTGCATGTTTATGTTTGTGTTTGTATGTGTGAGAGACCGTGATAGATGGTGAAAGATAGCTTGTTTACTCAAGGCTTGCACTCTGCTTGCAGGGCGTTGTTGTTGTTGTGATCTCTCTTTCTCCCACTCAGATTGACTCATGAACTGATGCGTCACTTTAGGTCCATACCTTAAGAATTTCTACAAATACTTTATAATTATGTTTTTTTTTTTTAAATAACTGTGTGAAATTAATTCAAAGTTCATATTATCTTCAACCATAAGATGTGCAAAGAGTGGCCTGTTAGCTTCACTTGTCCAGTCTTTGCATATTTTAGGGGGCAGATACAGCTGGACTTAACAGTCAAATAAAAAGGAAGAAGCTTGCCCCTTGACCTGTTTTTGTGGACAGCTGGTGATAGATCATCACGTCCCTTTTAAAGGATCCTAGTTCCACAGTGTCTGTTACCTGTCTTGAACTGAAAATGATGACAGAGATGGGAGTGGCGGAGCCTTTCTTCAGTGTGTGGGACAGCCTAATCACTCTACATCCCAAAAACAGTAAAGGTCTGTCTGGATTTCAGAAAAGTAAATGGAGTAAGAAAGCTGCTCAGGGGCAACAGGGGCAACCTTGTTAAAAGGCATTATTAGTACCCTGGACCAAAGCAAGAGGCACTTCCCAAAGAGAGTAATGACATTTCCAAACACCTTTTGTCCACTTAGATTTCACAGTTCTTCAGTTGGCATTCATGGGACCACATCAGCATTTCAAAAGGTGATGAACAAGTCGCATCATCTGACAAAAGTGTCCTCCTTACACCACTAAACTTATCTTAAAATGAGCAAACGTACTGTAGATGCCATGAAAAGAATAATGTGAATGTGGTTGTGTCCTGCTTTAAAAACGCTTCCTGTTTGGCAACTGACTGAATTCTGTTGAACAGCCTCATGTCCCATATTCATGAAGCAACAAAATAAAGGAAACAAAATGTTTAAAGTGATGGATTACCCATGCAGCAAGCAGTTGATTTTAAATTACTTTTCATACTGTAGTGACATAATTGAGACCAGTGGCTTCTTGTCAGTCTAAGAACTTTAATTTGGACTCTGGCCGGCTGTAATGTTAGGTATACAATACTGTAGTGAATGGGTAAGATATGGTTTAGTATTATAGCAGGATAGATGCAAGAAACAAGTCTTTTTCTGACTTTTTATGCCTTTTATTATAGAATTGACAGTGATGAAATGACAAGAAATGAGGGGAAAGGGTGAAGGGGGGGATGCCCGAGGATATGAACCAGCAGCGCTTCGAATAACATGCATCCAGGCAGAGTATGTTGACTGACTAATGATGGCACATTTTACCTCAAAGCACTTGCCCAGAGCAAAGCTGGATTATAAAGATTATTTTCCTTGTGCCTGACCGTGAGGGACAGTTGTGTCCTCCAGACTGTTGTTCCCACTGATGTAGAGCAGATGTGGTGTGTGTGTGTGTGTGGGAACCGGCACACAACCTCTGGGCTTCTTCTGTACGGGGCCTCTGGACTAGTCAATTTAAGGGTTATTCTGTGTGTGTGGGTGACTGACTAGGTCAAGTATGTCCCCCTGTGCTGCAGATACATCCCAAGAATGTTTTCCTTTCCACCAACCGATGGACCGAGGGTTATACTATTCCTTTTTTCTCTCTCTCTCCTCTTGTCCTCCTCTGTTTTCTAACTCCTCTTTGTTCTCCCAAAGGAGGAGAAAGGAGATTAGCAGCATAAAATCAAGGGAGATAGATAATAAGAGATTAGAAGGACGGTGCATGTTGCGATGTGTTGTGCGCATGTGTGGACACATGCATGCATTAAATACTTCCCGCAGGCCTTTCTCCAGCTGCAGCAAGGCCTTCTGTGAGTCCAGAGGCTGTGTGAACTAAGACAAAGGTAAAAGGTCATGAGGTCGCTCGCCTGCTGTGTGTTTCCACGAATCTCTTTCAGTGTTTGTGCTTGTGTGTATTTGTCTCACAGTCTTGGTAATTCCATGCCCTATCATGCACACATGTGGCTACCACACATGAAAATGAAACCATGTGTTTCCTGACGGTCCACATGTGAACACGGCCTCTGTGAGAACCCATGCTATTACGAGAAACCACCCTGGGAAAGTCCTTGCTCAAACATCGCCTACCGCCATGCCCGCTGCTGCCAAAACACACACAGTCACACTGAGCCATAGGATGTTTTCTTATGAGTAATCTGTTAAAAAAACAAACAAAAAAAAAAAAACATTATGTCATATGTTTTCCACAGCCTGACGCTCATTCGGCAGTGGGCTTCCTAATTAAAGTTCAGTAAAAGAAAACTGATTCATCTTACCATGAATCAAAACAAACTACAGCCTTGAGTGATTCTTGCAAGCTGAGAGCAGATTGTGTGTGAGCGTGTTAATCAAGGTGTTATACGGAGACACGGAAAAACATTTGCAGCATTTTCCTTTGTTGTACTTTGACAGAAAATTGAAACATAGGGTTTAATTTATTTAATCCTCTCTAAATTGCTAACCCAACAGGGAGGGCAGAGTTTAAATTTCAACTACAGAGTGGCAACTGTGGAGCTGTTAGGGATTTTGTGTCTTGCTCGAGGGCACTGCAGCAGTGGAAAACCTTTTTAAGATGGGACCCAGGTCTCTCTTTAACGAGCAGGCCGAACCTACTGTTCCTCCTGTTCTTTGAATTCCTTTATTGAATTCTTTGTTTCTTTTTAGTCATAAATTTCACATTTTCAGATTTTCTGAGTGGGTTTTCACATCACTGGTCAAGGTTTAAAAAAAAAAATTAACAGTGTTTTTTGAATATGATGAATAAAGATAAAAATCAGCTCTGATGCATTGAGTGGAGTTAGTCTAAGACTGCCTCTACAAAAGGGTGAATTTGTGAAAATGCCGTACTTTAAACAGAAATATTTCAAACGTTATGTTTGAAATTAAATTTCATAAGTGAATACATCTTTGACTTGACATCTGATGCATAGAAATGGAGATCCAGTAAAACTGTCCCTTTTATGTAAGTGATTGGAGCTATGCCTGAAGGATATCATTTCAATTTTATACTCTAATCAATAAAACAACACAAACAAGTACGAACAAATAGCACTACAAGCAGTTGATCACAGTTTTAAAGTCAATACTGTAGGAAAATGTTTAAAAGTAGAATGATATTAGTAGAGCTGAAATGATTAATGGATTAGTTGGCCACAATTTGATCATTTATCAAGCAAATGCTTTTCTTTTAATTGTTTCACATCATTGTAAACTGAATATCTTTGGGTTTTGTACTGTTTGTGGAACAAAAAAAGACATTTGAAGTTGTCACCTTAGGCTCCAGGAAACATATGATGGGCATGTTTCACTATTTTCTCACATTTTATAGACAATTAATCCATTAATCACTAAAAGTAATTGTTACTTGCCCTAGATGATAGTGTGTGCTGGGACCTTGCCACCCCTTCCGTAAATGTGCAACTTACATTCAGGCAGCTACTGTACAGTGAACACATCTTTATAGCAAGCTGTAAAAATACAAATTAAAACTCAAACAAAATCACAATCCGCACCAACAGAGCATACTGGCAGTCATCATGAAATAATTGAGAAATGATCAGTGAATTATTTCCACAAATATAAATATAGATATGTACAGCCAAGTATTTGATAAATAATTTAATAACTTTCTGTATTTAGGAATAAAAAGTGTCTACCACTGTCCTGTGAACCCCAGAAAAATTGCCAGTGTGTGTTTTTTGAACTTAACCTTTTGTTGGGAGTGTGAGAGATAGACCAGTTGGCTGTGAAAGGTGGATTTCTTCTTTCTCTCTCCCCCCTCTGTGTTTTTCCTTACTGCTTCTGTCATCTCCTTTTATCGTCTCAGCTCTCTTTTGCATTCACTCCTCTTGGCCTCAGGTACTTCATTCACTTTCCACGTTCACTCTCTTAATAACTGCTCCTTTCTTTCTTCTCCATCTCTGCCTCGTGGCTTTCTATCCCTCTCGGCTTCTTTACCAACACAGCAGGGAGCTAATTATCATCATGTCTCTCCTGCTCCTGCTCTTCCCACCTCTCATTCTATACAATATATTCTTGTATGATGATCTTTTCCCATCCTTTTAGGCTGAAAGAAACAATGGTCATTATAATAGTAAATCTTAAATTTGAAAAAGTATGAGGAAAAATTTTTTGTGCTTATGTTTGTAAGTTCTTATTTAGTACAGTACATTACTGCAATTAAAGTTCTTTTCTTTTTAATTCCTCACATTTTGTGTAAGGAAATATAAACTATGATGACACTGTAGCTATTGTGAATATTTTTCCTTTTTATCAAAAGAAAATAAAACCATTTTTGAAAATGTTTGTGAAACAGTGTCTTAAGATTCAAGCCTCTGGGTGGGTGGTTCCCATGGCAGTGGTTGACTGACATTTTGTCAGCTGGCGTTGCTAGGAGACGCACTGTCGACGTCTGTGGTCTGCCACTGAGTGGAGGATGTCCTGTAGATGAGTGTTGATACAACACGCTCACATATTGTTGGTTATTAACCGTAAGCCGTTTTACAACATTCAACATTTGGGAGGACCCATTGTACAATTCAGTGTATATTCCACTCATAAGCTAGGCTAAATAGCTTCCTCTCGGAAAGTGGAAGCCTAGCTGGTTTAGCTTTGATTCCCACTAGATGTTACATTTTGGTCATGGTTTGGTCAACACCTGCAAAGTCAGAA
Source organism: Macquaria ambigua (assembly GCA_008360985.2). Classification (NCBI taxonomy): domain Eukaryota; kingdom Metazoa; phylum Chordata; class Actinopteri; order Centrarchiformes; family Percichthyidae; genus Macquaria; species Macquaria ambigua. Next base: position 41,556 of record VMKM01001703.1, on the reverse strand, counting down.
AAGTAAATGCTCCTTAAATTTCTTCTTTCTGGTAATAACAATTTTGACTGTATAAGTACACATCAAGCACCAAGAATATGTATATACTGACTTATTAGCAAAAATACATTTTAATTTCAGTTTGACTTTAAGAAAACAGAAATAAAACGGTAAATAAAAGCAACAAGAGAGATGGATCCATATTAATTATAGAAGACGAGAGCGAGGAGGAGAGAAACAGTTTCACCTTGTGTGTCTCTCGTTTTTCATTCTCTCTTTATTTACCCAGCTCTCCCCAGGCAGCGGGCTGAGCTGCCGGGATTATGAGATGCTGTAACGTAGACGAAGCTCATCCTGCATATCAGTCCATCAGCATTAACACGGTGTATGTTCAAACAAATACCGCTTCATTCGCTCTGGTTTCATTTCAGCCCGGGCCTGTCTGATAAGGCTCGCTTATTTGCATGGATGTAGCTGTTTGTTGGGTCCCATCGAGGTGTATTTAGATAAGACTGATAGTGTTTGACGTGGGAAATTGTGTTCAGGTAAATTTACTGTAATACTACGAGTGTACAATTAGATTTTGTGTGTGTCCTTCAGTTCAGAAAGATAATGAAGGGGATGCTGCGTGGATAGTAAAGATGTATCATGAAAAATAATAAATTCCTTTTTAAACAATAATAAAACCACACAGCTGTCTTGGTAAAAAGAGCTAGGACATGCAGATACTTTTCATTACACATACTTTTTATATTTGTGACCATTAGCTGTGTACCAGCGCCATATGCTGCGGCGAGAAAAGCACTGACATCCATTTGTATGGGCATGTCAATAATGTGCTGCCATGCCTGTTGATGTGTCATTAGTAGATGGCTGTTGCTCAGAGCCCAATCAGCAACAATACACGGAGTGCTAGATGATATCGGAAAGCTGTCAGAGCGAGCATAATGGAAATATATAGCCCGCTCTGAGAACATGGAGGGAGGATTTTCTTTACTTCTCCCACTCTCTCTCTTTCTCTCTCTCTCCTCTTCTGTTCTATCTCCCTCGTCCTGTCACTGTGTGTCTCTGTCCATCTCTTTGTCACTCTCCTTTCTGTCTGGGAATTGCGTTTTCCCTATCTAAAGCTTTGTCAGTCCAATCCGCTGCGTGAGGTGCAGCGGATTGGACTGACAAAGCTTTATTGTCCGTTTAAGGCTGTGGCAGCACCAACAATAGCTGCAATCTACATCCCAGTGGTATCACATCCGTGTTGAGATTTATCAACCAGCATTTGTGTGTGTGTGTGTGTGTGTATGTAATTGGTTTGCTTCATTACGTCTGCATGGTTGTTTTTGTGTTAAATCTGAAAATGCAGTCATTATCATCCTGTTGAATGCATAATCCGTGATCCAAATGTTAATAACCAAATGTTGACAAAACAGTCTTACCGTAAGGTCCACTCAGTAGTTCTGGAGCTTTCAATTTGACCCCACAATTTTCTTCATAATAACCAAAATATTAAACACAGGAATTAAAATTGCTATCACTCCTGAACAGATCAACAGTGTTTCCCAACCTGGGGGTTGGGACCCTAACAAGGGCTCACCAGCTTCATGATTAAGAAAATATATTTCTGTAACACAACATCCTGTTTATTTTGCTAGACTTTTTAGTTTTTTCTAATCTTTTCTTTTTCTCTAGTGAATTACACCAAACATGCAGGAGTGCATAGTTTGAGAGAGGTAGTGTTTAGATTTAAAGTGCACCACGTAACCCTATCAAGCAGCAAAGTAGGATGCTGTGAACTACATCGGAATATGAACAATATAATATAAACTTTCTAACGTGGTATCCCCATCCTCTGATACTTGCCATGTTTGAGATTTTTTTAACCCACCTAGAGTTATGTAGCTCCAGCACAAAATAAACGTTTCCTCCGTTCTTCTCTAGATTAAAATTGCACCCTCATAACTCCGTCAGTGCCAGAATCCCATCATTGTGAAGGTCAGCATATTTGGGTTCAAAGTTCAGTTTAGTTGAGCTCTGGCTGCAAAACCTGGTGGAAAGTCAGGGCAGCTGTCTGGGAGAACGCACTATCCACTGGAAATGATGGCCTTGCTCTGTGCAATGTTGACCTTGTGTGTTTGGTGTGAAAGCCCAGAGAGAGGGAAGAAATGTGCAACTGCTAAGATGGGGTTTGCAAATAGGCATTGCTTGATTTTAAGGCCAAAAAGGTTTTGAAGCTCTGCTTTAATACAGTGACACTAAACTACAACTAGATCCAACTAGATCCAATGTTTTGGATGCTGCTAAAGGTTTTTTAGATCAGTCAAGTTTAAAAAACAGAAATAAAAATGGGTCTGTATTTTTGTTAATAACCAAATATTCATCTATAATTAATTTATAGTTCAATCTCTTCAGTAACCATGGCTATGCACAATACTTTGTTAAAATCGTAGACACAGTTTGGGTGAATGGTTTAACCCCTGTCCTAAATCAGTGTGCTGTGTATATTATATACTGGTAACCATAGCAACCATAATTCACCATGTTGATACACTCTGAAGTGTCTTCAAAAATAATGGACTCTGTGGTGGAAAATGCCAGCACTTTGTGTCATGCTGTTCTTCACGTCCACCTATGTCAGGATACTTTGTTGTGTATCATGGCTTACAAATATACCTGTAATCGTGACATGGTCAGAAGAAATTACCTATTGGATTCTTTTTCCAGACGCTATTACATTTAACCTTTTAATAGATGAATGACCTGTTCTCCATACACTGCTTTGCTATTCTACTCTAAATACCTTCAGTAGCAAATGATGACTGATTGCTCTGCATTTGTGGTGGTTTGGGACTTGGTAGGAGTATATTACACTGTAATGAAGACAGTATGTATATTAGATAGGATGAAACTTAAATAATCCCTCGGGGAAACTGAGTCACTCCAGTGGAAAATAGTAATATAGTAGAATATCAACACAGGAGCAGAGCACATTAAGTTTATTAAACATAATGCAACCAATAATTACACCAGTAAACTGTGATGAATGTAAATTACAGTGCGCATGAGTGTGTGATTATTGTGCTTTCAGTACAGTGGACCTACAATCAGACCTGCTGTGGAAGGTTCCACTCTGCCATCAATGGAGGGGTGTGCAGACTAGGGGGAAAACGGATAGATCTGATTGGCTGAGGAGGAGGGGAAGTTCTCAGGCATGTTTGGTGGTGTTTTTGCTGTTAGATCAAATGTATGTGTCTTCATATAGGGGCTCTCTCGCTCAGTTATTCACACATACGGTATCTCTTCATCTCTCTCACTCACTGCTCAGAGGGGTAAATGAAAGCAGGGAGAGGGAAGGAGGGCTGTGGCTCTGGGGAGAAAGAGAGTAAGAAAAGGCAAGAGATGAAACTGAGCAGCCGATTGTGGTCATGGTGTGTTGGAATTTCATGATGGAAGTTTGAATGGTGCATTCGAGGCAGGAATATGAGGGAATATGATAAAGGAATGGAAGGAGAAGGAGGGAAATATCAAGGATTTTTACAAATGAGTCACTGTACCAATAACGTGTCTTTAATTTAAAGGATTAAACATAATATTTTCAACTGTTGATTACATGAAAAGGCGAGCTAGTGTTTAAAGAGCAACTTGATAATCAGACTTAACTGTTATTTCACTTCATGTTATTCATTCAGACTGACATTGTGTTCATGTTTAGCCCATTTCTTGTTGGGAGCGGGGCTTATCTTATTTTGTTTTGACGAATCTGTCTCATTGATGTCTTTTTCGGCCATTTTTCTGTTATTTCACTGATGTAGCAAGTTATCTAGCTAGCTATGAAGGAAGGTGACATCACCGTTCCTAAACCTGCCTACTATGCTCTGATTAGATGTGGCTGGTGATTCAGAGGTGTGGTGTGGCTAACCTAAAACCCTTATTAGCTTGAACGAGCCCCTTCCTCATATTCAAAAAGTCTATTTAAAGTTTGCTCCAAACACTTGATTCACGCTGTAAACTATTACTACTTCTACTAATCTTGCTCTCAATTCCTTTTTGTATTACAACTCAAACTTTCCACACTGCCAAGAGTTGTTTTCTATTTTTAGATGTCTTTATAGGGAGGTGTTGGCCAGATCGGAGTGACTTAAGGGGCGTGGAGTACAACGCAATGTCACAGATTTGATCACAATTTCTTTTTTTTGGTCTAGAGCATGAAATTACTTGATTTCTCTGAAAAAGAGAGTGTTGAGTGCTAGAGTGTTGCAATGGACACTATAGACTGGGACCAGAATCCATGAAGGGTTTAATAAAGTTACTGCACATACTGTTTAATTTACTCTGTAGCAATACTTTAGGCAAGTAAAACTAGTAGAGATTGATGTCTTTGATTTGTTGACATTGGATTTTGTGGCAAAGATTCCTACTCTCTCTTTTTAAAATGAGTGTTTTAGTTCCTCCACCTCCTTTCCCTCTCCTCTCCTACTGTCTCCCCTTGCTTTTGTTCATCCTCTCTCTCTCCTTTTTATCCTCTCTCAGTGTTACATCACGTAATGTTAGATTTCAGCAACTCACTCAAAATGTAGGTTTTGCTCTTGGACAGACACCAGCAAAAACACAGCTACACACACATGACCTTTTTTAACTTTCCTTTCTTCCCCTTTGATAATATCCACAGAAGCCTAAATGTATATTTGCACGTATATCTACAATATATGGTATATATATATGCCAGATTATCGATTTTCAAGTATATAAGAACATACACAGATTTAATCCCTGTAGGGCCCACTCATGCTCTCTCTATCTTCTTCTCTCTCTTCTCCCCCGGTATGGCTATTCATCATGTCTCTCTCTCCTTCATGGGTGTCCCTCTGCCCAGTTTTCCAGTCATTACTGGGCTGTTTTCACCCAGAGCTACAGGACCCCAAGGGACCACCAACAATGTTCTTGCCCTGACAGGGGCCCCTGGAGAACCAGAAAATGACCATAGTTCCTCTGAACATGAGAGCCTCCCAAGTTCAAAATAACCTTTAAAACACACACACATTTCGGGCCAAAGTGTTGGCCTCAAAACTATGTAGCTTGAATTAACTTACATCATTTTAGAAGTCTGGGTGACTTTGATAAATGTGATTATTCACCTTATATTGTTAACACTATATTGTAGTTGTAAGCAGATATTAGTGTTTATTAATGTATTTGTTAACAACTATAACTCTGACAATATAGTAAATCACAGCTGTAATATAAAATAAAATATGTCTTCATAGGAGACGTTGTAATTACAAATACGGGTCATTAATAAATTAATAAATCCTGATACAATTGACTACACCTTAATTTACACTTACCCACACATACAGTCTCTGTTAGCCAGATTTTGTGGTCCCTCTCCAGCCTCACTCTTGGATGCATTTGTATTGGATAGCCAAAGACAGTGAAGTGGCTAAGTGTAAATGTAAACAGAATTTAAACAAATGAATCAGCAGCTCGGGCAGTAACTTGTGAGGGATTGATTTAAAGAAATCAATCAAAACAATGTAAATATTTTGAGAGGAGAGACATGTATGCTTAGGGTACGTGCTCCTAGTTAAATAGCAGTAAGATGTTCCAAATTTAAAAAAAAATCAGAGATGTGTAGAGAAAAGAAGATTTGAGAAAAACACTTTGGTTTTCTGCCATTGCTTCTATTTCACAGACAGGAAGCTGTAGATTACCCCTGACAGCTCTCACAAACCTGACACGCTTTTGGAATTTGTACATGCAGAATGATATACTGACCGAGTCATGTGTATCATATGTTTAGCAGAAATGTCTGCACAGAATGTGGCTTTCCATCTTGAATTTCACCTTGTGTCAATGTTGCGATAAATAAAACTAACTGCTTTTTCCTCCTACTTCTTCTCTTCCCTCATATCTCAATCCTCCTCTCACCCACATTTGCCCTACTTCTAACTCACCACCTTCTTATTTTCTTTGCTATTTATCCCCACCAACTGATATTCCTCTTTTCCTTAAACCTTCTTCATCACCTTTTTCTCATCCTTTTGCTACCTGCTCCTCTCTCATTGCTTCCATCACCTACCTTTCTTCTTCACATTTGACCTTCTCCGCTGCCTCACTGCATTCCTCCATCCTTCTTCTGTCATGTTTTTCCCTCTCTTGCTCTCCTCACTTCATCGCCCCCTGTCCACTCTTCATCATTCCCATAATTCCTACATCTACTCCCACCTTTTCTCTCATCCCTCACTCTCTTCCCTTCACCCTTCCCGCTGTCAATCCTTCTTTCCTGTTATTCTTCCATAGAACCATGAGAGGGAAACAGCGCTTCACTGTGCAGCCCAGTACGGACACTCAGAGGTGGTTTCAGTGCTGCTTCAGGAGCTGACCGACCCCACCATGAGAAACACCCAACAGGAGACACCACTGGACCTGGCAGCGCTGTATGGACGGCTCCAGGTCAGTGAGAATGACATATGAGTTTTATGAAAAATATGATTAGCTGAAGGTGTATTTTTTTACACTACAAAGGCCAGGAGTTGAGTGATGTTTTGAGGTGAAATGTCTCAGCTTTTAAAATGATCCTCTATGCCTTTTTATTGCTAAAATACAAAGGACCTAGTCCATAGTAGTCAAAATGGGTTAGTGCATTCTTGCAGATGGCTCTTATGAGATCAGATGCATGCTGTTTTGATTCACAGTAAAGTTATAAAGGTAGTTTTTAAAAGTTAAAGGTGCACATTTGTCCCTATTCAGTCTGAATATAAGATACAGGGGCATTTATTAAGCATTATTAGATTTGGTAGTAGGCTACTGATTACTGTTGAGAATTTGACACTGTATCATATTTTGGTAATCTGATGCAAAAGGTTGGAAAGCGTTTTTCAAAAGCAAGTGTAAAAAGTTTTATTGGAGTATTGTTAGTGTCAGTTGAAAAACGTTCCTTGAACAGAGAGATAAAGGAATATCTCCCCCTGACCTTTTGGTACATCCAGAGGGGAGAAGCTCAAATCTCCATATAGAAGATGGAAGTGACACTCCAGAATGATATAAATGCCATACAAATGTCTGCTACCGGTCGCTACAAGGGCAGCGTACCCATAATAATTTAATTTGCAATGAAAATTTAATTGCAACTTCAAGAAAATTAATGAAAAAGTCACATTGGCACAATGGGGAAAAACTAGTTAGCAGTGCTTGTCACTTGGCTCCATTAAACAAACTGGCTGTGTTGACAGGGTGGGAAGCTGGTGAGGGATCAGTTTTTTGTCCTTGCAACAGAAATTTGTCTGTACTTGTTTGGAGGGTTGGATCTTTGGGAGGCATATGTGAGCCTCTGCATGCGTTGTATGTATCTTGGTGAAGCTCCTCGCTGGCAGATGAAAGGAAGCAGCTGGTGACTCAATCTGCACCTTCCCCAGGACAACAGTGGGTGTTAGCAGTGACAAGGACCACAGTGCATGGGAATCAGCTGTTCCAAAACTGGGAGTTGCTGTTGATTATTTCAAATATGGTGGATATATGATGAAAAGAAAACTTCCTCAAATACTTAACTGTGCTAGACAGGCAGGCAGGTACACATTTTTAGAACTGCGACTTTACTCTTTCGTCAAAAATGTGACAAAAGGTAAACATACAAAAGTGCACATTCAGACCTAGCGGTGTGTGCCACAAATGCCTGCTGATCACACATCCTCTCTGCTAAGGTACTGAGTAATTGCAGTCAAGCCATACAGGTTTGTCTGAGTGTGAATGAATAATTTATAAAGGCAGCGGTATTTCTCTCTCTCTCTCTCTCTCCCTCTCTGCATAATAATGAAGGGAAATCCCTATGGTGGAGGCTCCTGCTGCATGGAGATGTAACTAACACAGGGCAAAAGTTTAGTATATACGCACATACAGTACACACAAAGACACACATTAAAGGAGGAAGCTTTCAAGAGAACTGCTTTTTGTTGAGCTGAGTTATTAAAAGCACCATCCATGATCAAACAAAAGGGTAGCTCCACTACCACAACTGAAAACAACCTCCTACTACTCTCAAGTTGATTGACAGGTCTTTTAATACAAGGATTTGCACTACAAAACAAACAATTAAACAGAACTCCAGTTGAAATAAACACTAAATACTTTTTTCCATCTTCAACTGACTCTTCGCTGAGCCCTGACCCCATTAGTTACTGCTCTGCCTGTCAAGCATTTTGGTATAGCCTGGTAGATTTACCATTTGAAATTCATAGTCATTTTTTAAACAATGGGTATTGATACCACAAAAGCAAACTTCTCATTTCTAACCAAGGATGAAGTGACAACTGTAGTTAGCAGATTTTATCAGCTGCAGCTAGCTAACTAGGTAATTAAACTTAAAAAAGGTTGGTTGAAAATGTTTTAATGTTTCTAGGTCTTAAATATGCACATGATGGCTACATACATATTATAATGCTAAAGGACTGAGGCTAAAGCTAACAAGTCCCAGACAACAAGTCGGCATCCTCACCAGCAGATGATCTGTGTAGAAGACGTGAATAAGGAGCAGCATTGGTCTAGCTAGTTAGCCCTAGTATTATGGTACAGTAGTAATGTTAGTCACTCTTAACACTGCCCTGTTTGGCTGCTTTTTTGTTGTTGTTTGTTTTTGTTTGCAAGCAACACAGAGGTTTATGAGAGTTATGCTTTATTCATATTTTCAAACAGTATGTTTCACTTTTATTAGGAAAAAAGACTGAGGATGAGAACTAATGCTGTCTCGGGTAATAAGTTCAACTGGAGTTGTAATGTAAACTTCCTCAAATCAAATAGAGTAGGTTAGAGCTAGCACATGCTAATGTTTGCAGCTTATGTTTAAGCATGCAAACACACTGTTTAATTTCTTACACTTTTCCTGTTGTATTTTTGGTTTAGTAAAGGCTAAAAACAGACATCAGTCCTCCAAACTCTTTACTCGAGACATCAATATGTCTCTAGAAATTCCCTTTCACCTGAGCTCTATTCTAACACTTTATTATTCAGTATCCTGAGTGACAATTTAAATGCATTATTTGTACAGTATTTCTGTATTTTATGTGTGATTCTCAGGGGCTGACAACGAAAACTTCAACCTTTGTGTTTACTTAAAAAAGGTACAAAAAGGTGACTAATGGCCCAGTTTCTTCACACTTTGCTGTTTGCAGGTGGTGTGCATGTTGGTAAGCGCTCACCCCAACCTCATGACCAGCCACACTCGCCGACACACTCCGCTTCACCTGGCTGCACGCAACGGACACCACAGCACCGTCCAGACCCTGCTCGAGGCCGGAATGGACGTCAACTGTGTGGTAAGAAAAGATTAACAGCTTTTAGCTGTTCGTGCATCCAAGGATTTAACAGATTTCTGGCACAGATTATAGTAGCCTTACGGACAAAAATAATAATTAAATAACAAGAATATTGCTTTTTCATTTGCTTTTTTGGCTTGGAGCAAACCATTTTCCTTCTGACAAAATTGGATTTGAAAAACTCTTAATAATGTCTGTTTACAAAAGGAATGACATGGTTACTTATGCTAATCTACAGTTAGCTGTTTCTTTTTAAAATGGGCAGCTGGAAGGTGTACTTAAGCAGGAAGTAGTTCTCAGGTAAACTGCTCACATCAAGATTTGTTGGATTATCATAAGTTATCTTGTCATTATTTTTAGAAAGACACTTTGCTTGTGAGTTGTACAGATATCAGATTTTGGAAATACCATTTCCAAACATTAACAACACTAGATGATTGTACAGCTAAAAAGAACATTTATAATATTGCATTTTGGGGTGAAATGTCTCATTAAAAGATACATATGTACGCATTTACAGACACAGAAACAAGCTAAACATTTTTGGTCGGTAGGTGGAAGTTCTTAAACAGAATCGAGTAATAAAGTGAGACTTGACATTTTATTCGTATTATCTGATGCTGCTGCAAGTGGAGAAGGTGATTAGAAAGATATCTCTTTGCTCCTTTGTCTGAGTAAATCTTTCAAAATCTCTGTGACTCTGAATCTCCTTCCTCCTTTCATCTCTGCTGTATGTGAATACTTTAGAAGCTGCTGTCTTGTGTTTTTAATGAGAGTATAGCTTTGTTTTTTGTGTATATCATCCACCACAGGCATAAATGCTTTGCAGATTCTCCTTTTGAAAGTGTGTGTGTGTGTGTGTGTGTGTGTGTAGCAGAGAGCTTGTATATGCGATGCATGCCTCCCATGGTGTGGTGCTGGTGAGGGATGAATAATTGATTGGGAGAAAAGATTCAGAGAGCAGGAGCAGGAGGAAGAAGAGGAGGAGGAAGGTCCTCAGAGTTCACGGTCTCCTCTCTCTCCTCCTTTACATACACTTCATCTTAAGTCAAGGAAATAGAAATACAGAGTCACTACAGAGGAGCAATACAATGCAGAGGAGCTTCATTACTGCACACTTTCTGTCATGCTGTTTGGACTACTCTTGTCTTCGTTCATTTACATGTTGTCTTATTGTGTATTCTGAGTTGTCCGGACGATTCAAACACAGCTTTGTCCCGACTCTTTCTGGGCCATTTGTTTTTGTGAAGCCTTGTCAGACTGCAGCCACGCTTTGCTGCTTTCTTCAACACTGTTTTCTTTCTCTTGAGACGATTTTCTCTGACAAACTAAACTATTTGACTTTGCTCACTTGTCTTAAATGTTAAGTGTAGAAAAACAGCCCTTTGCTGTACTAATCAGTCTCTTAAGACTATTTCAATTGAGTGCTTTCTGATTATGTGATCAGAATTACTGTACTATTCACTAAGACATTTATTTTGACATTGTTTATGTAGCCATGGGGTGCATGACACAACTGATCTTAGACAAAGTGTACCTATTACGAGATTATTCTAGTTGGACAGATCCACAACTGGTGCGAATGATGGTATATCAGTGGAAACACTCAAGAAATCACTGTGTGTGTGTGTGTGTGTGTGGTTTTTCGAGCTCTCATTGGATACTGTCATTTTCCATCTGATTCTCGTCTCTGAGGTGCTCAAACTACATGTGCATGTTTTTAGCTACGATAAAATCAAATTGTGGCACAAGTCGTGTAGTCTACACTAGGCTTAGATTTATTATTAATTTAATCCTCAGTCTTTGCAGATACTGTAATCATGGCGTATCCTATTTTCACACTTGTAAGCATTACAGTCTTTAGTCTTTGTTCTGTATTCAAAATCAGATGTCATTCACTCTCACTCTTACTTTAATGATGTTATGTTTTTGAGCACAAAAATAAATTGAAAAGTTGCACAAATAATTAGATATTGCTGCATCAGTACAAACAATGTGCAGGCACCAGCCTTAAAATAAGACTAAGAGTCTACAGCCACACTAGCAGCTCTGTGAGGCTGTGCTAAGGCACAGCAGTGCTTTGAGCTAAACGCTAACATGCGCAAAATGACAACGTTAACAGTTAGTTAGTTTAGCTTGTAAGCTAACATTTGCTAATTAGCACTAGACACAAAGTACAGCTGAGGCTGGTGGGACTCATTAATTTAGACATGCTGGCTTAAAATCACATATTACTCGACAGTTGGCTCATCCTAGGCAGCATTGTCTGATTCATTTGCACCTGCACACAGTCTTGTCATAATTATTGCCAAATGTGATCATCTGATTTACTGAAACTGTTGAGACAACTACACATTTGTAGTAAACAAACTTTCAGGAGTTTTTTGTGTCTTCCAATGCAGTAAACCACACAAGCCTCACTACATCTTGATCTGCAATGCATGTAGTTACCTGTGAGCGGTGCTGTCTTATGAATCCACAATTATGTTTAGACACTGGAATGTCTGTAGGGGGGGTTCTTGTTTCACACTGAGATTCTTAACTCCAGTCAGTGCTGTTAGGTGATCATGAAGGACTGAACGAAAACCAGCTTCAAGGGTTTCGGGGCTCAGTCAGACTCAAAGCCTCAATAAGCTGCTGATTCTGAATCAAGAAACAAGACAGTTCAGATGCTGAGGAGCCACAGCAGCAGGGAGCAATCAATATCAGGGTTTGCTCAACAAACATGAGAATAAACAAATCCCATAACTCAAACTCCCTTCTTAACCTGAAAGTCTTGAAAGACCTGCATGTATAGTTGTTACTGTACAGAGTGGTTATGAATCTGAGACTGTAAGTTCACTTCTGCTGTTGTCACAATCTGATCTGGCTTGATGTTCATTTGCTACAAAGACATATGGCATAACAGATGCTGTGTTCTTCCTTTCCCCGGCCGTGTAAGTACAGTTTATATACAGTATATGAAGCATGTAAAATGGCTTTCTGCTGTACAGTTAAAGGCTGAGGAGGGTCTGTGACCGCAAGAAAACAAATCTGTTTTGGAGAAAACTTGTCACATTGTGCCCCTGCCCTCCAGAATATGTTCAAATCTGTCTCAAACATACTGCAACTGCAGTTTGGAGACTTTTGTGGGTATGGATGTGTGTGTTTGTTTGTGTGTATTTCATCTCTGGAAAGACAGAAACAACTTGACCTGTTGGATATGGGTGTCATTCTGGTGCTCTCACAGTGAGGAGAGGCATGACTCAGCGGCATTGCGCCCATTTTCTCTGCCTTCTGTCCTTGTTGCAGGCTGTATATGTGTGTGTGTGTGTGTGTGCGTGTGCATGCATGCTCTGATCTGAAGAGGAGGGCTGTGTTTCTCTGCAGGGATTTGGCCTCGGGCTCCATGTGTCTAGTGAAGATGAACACTACACGCCTTTGATTTGCCTCGTCCTCTCCACTATACACACTGCTGCAAATCTCTCTCTCTCTCTTTCTCTTGCTCTCTTGTTGTGTCTCTCTACCTTGTGATGATGAGCCTTTGATACCTCAAATCTTCTCTGCAATTTACTCTTCACTCTTGCTCTGCTCCATCTCGTTTTGGCTGAAAATAATGTGTAGAAACAGCACCATCTTTCCCTTTTTCTCCATTACTGACACAGTAAGGCCTAATGCACATTACATTAATCTATTGCTCACCTGGCGAGAGAAATTGCCCTCTGGGTGGGTTAAACTCGTTGGTCAGTTTGAGTGAGATGATGCATGTCATCTGATCTGGCTTCATGATCACGGGTCCAACACTACTTGGCTTTGGTGAACAGGCATTTCTGTTAGAATGGGACTGACATTTAAACATTTAATGCACACCAGTAACTAGGTTATGATAAAGGTTTTGGAGTATCCAGTTAATGTGTTGCACATCTAGATAAACCCTTATTCTGGTTTTAAGGACCTCAGTGTTCAGCTACTTTACCATTAGCTACAGTAAAGAAACAGGTGAGTTTAATGGTTTCCCTGAAGAGAAAATGGTTTGTGATGTAATATAGGTGAGATTTCATGTTTTATTGCTAATTATAAGATGATTTAGGAGATTAACCTGTCACAGCAGTCTCGTATGAATAAGGCAAAATCCAGGCTGGACTTGTGATCAATACGCCCAAGTAATATGCTCTCTCTGTCTCACTTGTTGGGATAAACATAGCAAGTCTTTGATTAGTCCTCTTTTTCCTCTCTTTAGCTATACTGTTGACAGTAAAGTGTGGAAGCTGTGGGCTACTCACAGATGGCCACCTTGTAAATTGTCACAAGTGGAAAGTACATTGTGTGTGTGTGTGTGTGTGTGTGTGTGTGTGTAGGTATGAGAGAGAGAGAGAGAGCGCAGTAGTACAGGTCATTAATTGGAGTCAAGCCATATAGGTCTGAGTGTGAATGAATAATTTATAGAAGCAGCACAGTCACGCTCTCTCTTGCTATGTCTCTCCTTCCTTCTCTGACTGTTTCCATAATCATGAAGGGAAGTCCCTATGGAGGAACCTGCTGCTGGGTGGGCAGGCAGCCAACACAGGGCAAAAGTTTAGTATAGGCACACACTCTCACACTAGACTGCCTTTTCTAAGAGGACTTGAGCACTTACATTCATCCCAACATCAACAGCAACAACTACATTTCTGCCAGCAGCCCTGAAACAAAGTCTTCTGCCTTTCAATTCGCAGAAACTGTTAGAGAGTGAGATTCGCCTTCCTTGTTTCCTTGTGACACCACCGCGTAATCGGCATGGGAAACGGGACGGGAAGTGGTATAAAGATGAACGTAGGGGGGGGGGGGGTATGGAGGGCAAGTGGTGTGTGTGAGGAAAAGGGGGTGTATCATTTCCTGCACTCCCACCTCCTCCTCTCACTTGTGGGTAAAAGTTTGGCTCCTCTGGCTAAACATCCACAGTTTGATGCACTCATCTGTTTTCACTTGGGATTTACACCTGCAAAATTCTCCCAAGAGAACTGGACGATTGACCTTTGACCTTTTGAGGACATAGGAGTGGCTGCGTCTGGCGTATTGTCCGATGACACTTTTGTTGCAGAGGAAATGGACCAGCTACATTAAGTTTAGTATTCCCCGCAGAGGACGAGCGTGTTGATCTGGTGCAGTCTGATGATCTGGATCGCGTTGAGTTGAATTTCCCGGCCGTGTATCAGCAGACCTGGCTGTCGTCCAAATAATTTGTCTTCATTAAGGCTGGGAGTTTGGTTCAGTCCAGGTTTTCATCTGTGTTGTCAGGAAGCCAACCGTGAAGGATGCGACGGATTCAGCATATGTATGTTGCTGCGTGTGTGTGTGTGTGTGTGTGTGTGAGAGAGAGAGTATGTTTTTTTTTTTGTTTTTTTTTTATCATGGCAGGGTATACGCATGAGTGTACGGTTCAAGTTCAAGTCTTTAGTCTCCCTGATGGATATGGATATTTTAGCTTCAAGCAAGGCGTAAAGGGCAGTATGTTCACTTTGTAATTGAGACCTATAGAAACATAATGATGTCCCACAAACCTTTAGAGCAGTAACTACATGACAAGCAGAAGTGTCGAGTTTACTGTTACCAAAATGGCAAGCATAAAATTTTGTATAATTTATGTGCCTTTGAACTGTATTTCCTAGTCATGACCTTTGACCTTGAAAGCACAGGAAATCTTATGTTGTATCACTATTGACAAAATAGCCCACTATAATGAATGCACCTTACATATAGGGTTTTTCCATGGGCCTGGGTCGGTATGCTTTAGCAGTGCAGAGTGCTGTATCATCATAGTCACCGGATTGGCTCAAGAATGTGTCGTCATATACAAGTGATGAGTGAGAGAGAGAGAGAGGAGCATTTAAAGAATCACAACATCAGCCTCGGCAGTTCTCCCTCTGTTATTACTGGCACTATGCGTCAATACAACAAAGCTGATAAAAAGAACGGCAAGCACTAAGAGCTCCATTCTGAACGCTGGTGTTTACACCAACACCGAGGAGAACTGCTGTGGCTCTGATAACGTCAGCGGCTAGAGATGCATGAAAAGCATGAAACAAAAAAAATAAATATTAATTATGTCTTATTAAGAACAAAAAAGGCATTATGTGTAGTATTTGAAAATGTATGACTTTGTCATAGATACAAACACATACAAATTCTGCACCTGCTGGCTTTAAATCTATTTTTGTTCTAATTCCTCCCTCACAGGGTGACTAAACAGCTGTTCTTTTTTCTTATTGTGGCTCCTGAGTGTTGCTCTGTTTAAAGTGGGCTTGTCAGAGTAATCGTCTCTCTCATCACTGCTGATCCAAGATGAAGCACTTACCAGCGCCCTCCCCTCGCTAGTTTCCATGTGTTGCATCACATCTGTAATATCCCCATTAGAAGCACTGGAGGCTGATACGGCCGGCGTATGGTGAGGGAAATTGGGACGTTTCCACACAGGCTCCCGCAGCTTGTGCAATGGTTTGAAATTGGTGTGGCCTTACGCTGTTTGCAGGCGAGGGAATGTGACTTTTTAAAATCTTGTTGAATCTCTTTTGTTTAACTGCCAGAGAGAAAGAGATTGTATCAAATCAAAATACTGTTTTCTTGCTCCCTTTTAATCATTGTAGTTTTTTTGTAATGCCTTTTGTGCTCCCAATCCACTTCTGCTTTTGATGTCTATATTTGTCTCTGTTTTCAATTGTTAAAGTGATGGAATATTAACACACACACTCCCTTTTTCTCTTTTAGACTGAGAATGGCAGTGCCCTCCATGAGGCAGCTCTCTTTGGGAAGATGGATGTAGTTCGCCTTCTGCTTGACTCAGGTGGGTCTATAAATGTATCCTGGAAAACAAAAACTCTGAGTGTGTGTGTGTGTGTGTGTGTGTGTGTGTGTGTGTGTGTATTTCTCTTGTTTTCCCTTCTTATTTTAACCTGCGGCTAGATGCTCCATATGTTTATTTCCCCCCAGATTGTGGGTTGAATTTGCCCTCAGGTGAACTTCAGGCGTCTGTCTGCTGCTTTCTTTCACACTGTTTTAAATTCCTGGACTTTCAGCTTTATTGTTGTTTTGTATTTTTTCAGTCGTATCAGGATGAGGTGCTGAAAGCAAAATGGCAGGATATGATATGTGGTGTCTCCTTTGATGATGTCACTGGACTTGATAACAGGGTCAAAGGTCATGGTTGTAACTGGTGAAAAAAATCAACTCCCTGAGGGTGTTCAACTGTTTGAATTAATCGCTCACACAGAGAAATCATGTGTGTTGTTTGTTTTTTTTCACTTAATTTGAAAATGTTAGCAAATAAAAATGTGGATATAACACATGTAAAAGAAACAAAAGATCTAAAAAAGGGAGAAAAATAATACATCTCGCACATTTACGCTCCTTATATTCAGAGCAGATTGAGTTTGGACACTGTTGCCCTTTGATACCGCCGCCACCCCCCACCCACTTTCCTTTAGCACTTCCTCTTTCCTACAGGGCTTCCTGCGGTTGGCCATGTTCTTTTGGCCTCGATTTTATTAACATCCTGGATCAACACGGGGGCTGTGCTGGCCTGATTCACTGAACTTTAACCCTACACAACCCTTCAAACATTGTGTGTTTGTGTGTGGGTTGAGAGGTAGGGGTGTTGTTGTAGGGATGCAGGATGGGAAGCCAGCCTTTCATTGTCGATCATGAACTATGCAGGGAAACAGCTGAGGATGTTGAAATATACAGTCAGTGCACCAAAGATATCTTTGTCATGTTTTGGATTCATTTTGCAGGCTTTAGAGGTGCTGGTAGGCAGATTGTGTTACCTTTGGACGGAGCCAGGCTAGCTGTTTCCCCCTGTTTTCCGGTCTTTGCTAAGCTAAGCTAACCAGCTACTGGTGGTAGCTCCATGTTTACTGTACAGACATGAGAGTGGTATCAGTCTTCTTATACATCTATTTCCTAAAATACAATTCCTATAAGCATTAAGCATCATACTTCATTATTCATTCAATTTATTCTGTTTTGGAATTTACAACAAATGCACAAAACAACAGGAACAAATTGGTGAAAAAAAACCAGAAAGCAGTCAAACGTGTAAAAAGTAAGCAAGAAAGAGAGAAAACTGGCACATTACATCAGGTCCAGATCTGCCGTCTCTCAGTTTTTATTCATTTTTCTTTAATTCATATGGTGCCCAGCAGAGTGACTGGAATGACATTTATTTTTCATGTTGATAGGCTAACAGTCAGTAAATGAGGACTTATAAAGGGAAGAAAGTCTATTTTTCCTGCACACTGTTGAGTTTGTATGTGTACTGTGTCCAGGAGAAACTCTGGTCAAAAACTTGATGAAAATCACTTTTGCTGTTAATAAAGAGTCTTCATGAATTAATAAAATCCCATGTCCATCCTCTTGTGACTGCAACTCATTCATCTTTTGCTGACTGGATTTTTGTGTCTGAGTGGGTGTGTCAGCAGATCTGGGTCTCAGTCTGTGCATGTACATGTGTGTACTGTATGGTTGTGTCTGTAGTTCAGTGTGTCTTTGAGCAAGGATGGGTAGGTTTATTTATGTCTGACAAAGTCATGGGTGTTGTGGTTTGACCTTTGCCCTGTTGTTTGTGTGTATCAATGCTTATACTGTATTTTTTTGTGTGTTTGTGTCTCAGGGATCGACACCAATCTGAGAGACAGCCAGGGGAGAACAGCTCTGGAGATCCTGAGAGAACATCCTGCAACGAAATCCCAGCAGATCACTGCTCTTATCCAAGGTACAGTGATACACACACACACACTCACACTCACACTCACTCTCACTCTCACTCTCACTCTCTCTCTCTCTCTCTCTCTCTCTCTCTCTCTCTCTCTCTCTCTCGATTTAGATGAATTTCACTTGAGAAATGGGTAATTTCAGGAGCAGAAAATAGCATACTCATGTACAGTAAATGTAGTACAACATAATGAAGATTAAAGATAGTGTTCACAGTTTTACGGGTTTTTCATGTACACATCAAAAGCTTAAAGGTGCAAGAGCAGTTGACAGTCAACAGTGACAGTTGTCGAGATTTAAAGAACTCTAACACACGTCTTTTGGACTTTACTGTGTGGACTGATGCATTTGTAGAAACAGAAGTCTCATCTGCTCAAAGAGACGATGAACGATAGCTGGCGTGGATTGGCTGTAGATGACATTTAAGATTGCACTTGATGAATCCTGCAGACATGTTGATATGCAGTAAATATAGGTTGTAAAAATGTGCAGAGGCTATCCACATTTTGAGATGTTTTTGGCATGTGGATGTAGAGTATGACATTGTGACACTTGTTGCGAGGGGATGTGCTCCAATTGGGAAATCTTGTTTTCCAGGAAGTTTATCTTCTATTGGGGAAACAATGGAAGCTCCTGTATGTGTTCAGTTCAGCTACAGTGGGAGAGTTACACAACTCCAGCCCTGTAAATGTTGTACTTGATATTCCCACAATACAGCAATTTTCCCAATTCTCTTCCATTCTTTACTAGCTGAGTTGGATCTTGAATAAGTTGGTTATTGATGATCTTCTGGAATTTGTGAGAACATTCATTCCTGCTGATTGTTTTGTTGAAGTATTTAATTTTAATGGGTATATAGGGGCTATCCATTGTACATTGAATTTGTTCAATGTTCAACCCATGATGTACAGTATATACTGTTTTTTTTATAAGCCGTTATAGATGTCCAGGAATCTGCACAGGTACAGAAACACACAATATCAGTTATGTTGTAAGATGTGTACTGGCACACAAATGATTATTTTCATTATGAATTAATCTGCAGATTATTTTCTCAATTAACTGATTAATTCTTTGGTCTATGAAATGTAAATATAGTAAAAAAATGGCCCAAGGGTGGGGTCTTTTTATTCCTTGTTTTATCCAACCATTAGTCCAGAAACCAAAGATAATCAGTTTATTATATGTGACACAGAAAAACAACAAATCCTCACATTTCAGAGCTGAAATTAGAGAATGTTTGGCATTTTTGAAAAATAACTGCAATGATTAATCAATAATCAAAATAGTTTCTGAGTAATTTTCTTTCAATTGACTAAATGTTTCAGCTCTACTTTAGAATATTATATATATATATATATATATATATATATATATATATATATATATATATATATATATATATATAATACAAATTCATAACAGCACTTTTCTGTTACAGATGCACCTGGTCAGTCTATTTCAGTAAAAGAAAAATAAGTATAAGTTTTAGTGTTTTCACTTTCTTTCTTTAGTCTTCCTCATTTCGGTCTTCCATCTGCCACTACAAGGCCTGTTTTTGCTCTCATGTTTACTGCAGTGTGTTTTGAGTGTGACCAATGATTGTTAGTGTGAGTTTGCTTCACAGTCCCCGGAGACCCAAAGATTCTCCAGATTGCACCTTCTAAAGACAGTGTTGTCCTGAGGTGATTATGAGGCTCAGTATGAACGCTATAATCTGTGGCTTGGAGGCCTCCGCTATCTGTCCTTATGTAATCTGTGGGTGTATGTAAGGCACACAGTTACACATGATTTAAAGAGAGTGAGATAAAGGCGGACAGAAATGGAGGGATAGAGGGATGAGGAGAATATGTCAGAGCTTAAATTAACAGCGAGTTGGTCTTAACTAGGGGGCAAAGATAGAAAGGGGGAACACCGACTGAATCCCAAGAATGTTACAAATTGGCCACAGCTAGAAAATAACAGACATAAAGCTGACATTGAACCAGGGAAAACACAGTGATGCAACGGGCAGAGCAATGTAGTTGTAATTAGTGATTCCAGTTTCCCATTTCATGTTTAGAGCTCAAAGAATCTGATATATACAAATGAGAAAAAAAAAAAAAGGGGGGGGGAAACCATCTGCACGTGCCCTTTGTTTCAACCCTTTCACATCAAGTTTTCCCCTTTTATTTCCCTTAAAGTAGCTTTAAAGCTGCACTTATCTTTACTTTTATATTAACAAGTGACAGTGTGTAATGTGAAAGTGGTTGCTCGTGGTGAAGAATCACCTGATTCTGCAGTTCCTATCAGCTCTGTGGAGCGTTTTAGTGTTGTTGAGCTCATTGTTTTGGTTTTACAGCCCACAACGTAACTGTTTTGGTTCTCATCAACCTTGTTTCCAGTGGCAGCAGGCAGCTGTTTTCAGCAAGAATGATCTAAAATGCCACTGTATGCTACCTGCCCAGCACCAGACAGCAGACAGACAAAGTTAGCAACTTGCCGGTGAACATAGTGGGGATTTTGAGAGTATCACATACAATATATTTTGTATTAGCTTGTTCCAGCTATTCATTGAAGCTACATGATGTATGCAAACCCAAGACTCCATGTTTTTTATGGCATTACCATTTCATCAAATGGAAACATTCTAGATGTCTTGCATACTATTTTGTACACATTTCCCCTTGACATATTTGGTATCTTTGGGACCTCCACTAGAATTTAAAGTAAGGTTTGGTGGGTTTGAACAAAGCATGGCTGCACAGGAGGAGTTTTTACTGACCATTAGTGGGTCAGTGGGGTTGAATAGGTTAATTGTCTTTTTGAGCGTTATCCAACATCCTTTGAATTCTGCTGCTCAAATCTAGAGCAGTGCAAATATAATACTGTGCTTTCTTGTGACTCTGAATATTTGTAAATATGCAGTGAACACTAAAAGACTATAAGATGTCCAGATTAGAAGATGGAAACACTTATAGACATGAATAGACCACTTGTAGCTTTTTTGAATGTCAAAAATCCATGTGATAGTAGATATTGGTCAGGAGTAGCGGCCATCAAAATCTAATCTCAGTAAACCAGCGCTGGAAATGGAGAGATTTGGACTTCAGCATGAATAGGAGACCGAATGTGTTTGTGAGAGCGAGGAAGATAGAGAGAGAGAGAGAGAGAGAGAGAGAGAGAGAGAGAGAGAAAGGACACAGCTGTGACTTCTTAAAAAGATCAGCTGCATGCCATTTCCTGTTGGAGAGGAGATGGAAAAGGACACACACACACACACACAGCACAAAGAGCAAAAGACCTGTCATTTACTCAATTGTAGCAGCTGAGGGTCTTTCTGGTTGCCACAGGCACCTCATTATGAATAGATTCTCATTTGATTTACAGCGCATGACTCATCCTACAGTTCGAATTCATTAAAGTTCACTTTTCACTGCCCAGCAGCAACTGGTTATGTGCTACAGTGCAGTACAGTAGTTTAGCTATGACACTTAAACACCAGGCTGTATGTCTTCTGCTGTGTATGAAGAATCTACTGATGTTTGATTATAGGAGAATAAAACTTTCTAAGCTTCTAATTCGTCCTTTCTGACTCTGATATACATTCCCATACTCCCTATAATTATATGCAAATGTTGAATAGCATAATTATTGAGCTGAATGCCAAGATTCATAGTAGTAGCTCGCCACACACACACACTTTGCTGACATTAATAGGATCCCTCATTAGGACTCTGCAGGGAATCTGCCACATGATTTCTCCGTGTAAGCGTGTTTGTGTGTTTTCGGTTGCTAATGTCTCACTCAAGCTTTTAGTTTATTATCCAGTCTTCAACTTATTTTCTACCCGCACACCTGAACCTGCTCTCTCTCCTCCTCTTCCTCCTCCCCTCTTTTTCTTTTCCCACATAATTGTTCTCTTTTGCTTTTATGAACAGCAGTGTGCTCTATTAGCAGAAGCTGTGAAGTGAATTTGCAGTGCGGGAAAAGTGCGAATTGAATGCAGCACAAGCTGTTTACCATGCTGATGGCCGTGCAATTATATTGATCCAGTAAAATGCCTCCCTCCCACTACCATCACATTCTCCTCCAAACTCTTCTTCCGGTCTGTGTCTTTCTCCCCTTTCTTCCTGTTTTCCAACATACTTCCACTCCCTCTTTCTTTCTTGTCCTTCATCTTGTCTCACCCTTCATCTTCTTACCCCTCTCCCCCTTTGTCTCCATGTCTCTGTAGAATATATGATGGACGAGATGGAGAGGAGGAGTATCGTGGAGGAGCCTGTTCGCAAGTGTCCCATCCCTGCACCTCGAACCTCTGTTCCCTCGCCCTCCGCCTCCCCCTCCCTCAGACACAAGAGTGAGTAAACACACACATACACAATGATGTAACAGCCACAATACAATAATTATGTTTACAGAGATTCAGGGTGCTCATAAAGACATTTTTATTGTTTTCTGACCAGAACATGTTTCAATCCAAAAAGACGAAAGTGGTAGAAAATAAGGTTTCCTTTTGAGAAAGAGACAGAAACCGGCAGTAGAGATGTTAATTAACAACTCATACTGGAAAAAATTACATTTTGCATGAGGTTCAGAATATGTTTTAAAATATGCCTTAACATCTCAGAAATAATCAGCTTAGAAAATGCAACTCTGCAGCCCAGAGGAAGAATTTATCTTTTATCCAAAACATATTTCAAGTTGAGTTTTGTGCATTTATGTATTTTTTTGGAGCAAAATTATACCTCTAAAGTTGACTTGAAGTATCATTTATTTTTGCAATATGGGCAAACAATGCAATTTAAATCCAGCCATGGAGAGCAGCTCCTTTTAGTGGAGAAAAACAATCACTACCTCTCTGAACAGCCATACATTTCCCTGTCTAGCGCTGCCCCCTGTGTTATGAATATGACATTGCAACAAGCTGAGCTCCTGCTGAGCCACTCTCTTCTCTCATTGACTCTCAGCAGATGCCATAATTACCTCAGAGACTCTTGGAGGGGGAGCGAGAGAAAGTGATTAGCACAGTTTGCTCCTCAGAACGTGTCTGAATGCGACTTTGAACACATCAGCAATGCAGAAGAGAGACAGAGGAGGGGTTTTGAGACCATTAGTTCTGTCTCTCTGTTCTTTGGCAAAGGTTGATTCTAGTGATAAAGCAGGCTAACAAGATAGCAGAAATTGATATATTCTACCTTATTGTACTGTACAGTTAGGGGGTTTAGAAATCAAAGAAACAAACCTTACAGTATATAGTCATTTTTGAGGGATGGGTGTGTGCTTTTGTCAGTTATATAACCCTTTTTTTAAAACCACTTTTGTACTAGCAGTGATAGGGACTGGCTATATACTGATGCTTTAAGGAACTTTAGATGTATTTCTTACTTTTCCCCCTCTCCCCTCCTCCTCTCCCCAGATGATGCTGTGACAAGTGAGCTGTCAAAGTTGCTCCACGAGATCAAAAAATGCCGGGACAGGGACTACTCCTTCGAGGAGCTCTGCCACACCATCTCCTCCCACTCCATGGACAGCTTTGGCAGCGGGCGGCTCTCTGATGAGGAGCGCCCAGATCGACCCAACGGCACCCTGACCCGAGTCAGCAAGGTACAGCGCTCAGTTGTTCAGAGTTTGGTCTTTTGGAGAAATTAACCATGGTGTATAATCCCTGGTCCTGGGTCTGCTCCTGTCTTCAATGGCTTCTTGTAAACTCCCACTTCTGAGTTAAGAAGTCACAATTTTTTCCTATGAAATAACAACAAATTGAATCCAGCAACAGTAATGTAGTAAGGTAGTTTGTACTGGAGCAGCTGTTCATTAAATATGATAAATGGTAAATGGACTTCATTTACATAGCTCTTTTATCCAAAGCGCTTTTCAATTTGCCTTCCGTTGACGCATTCACACACACACACACACACTCACACATTGATGGCAGCAAGCTACCATGCATGGCACTGGCCTAACCATCTGGAGGAATTGGGGTTCAGTGTCTTGCTCAAGGACAATTTGGCATGCCAGAGATCGAACCACCAACCGTGCTATCAGTGGAAGCCTCTCAAACCCTCTCAAATGTAAGGATTTGATGCTTTTCTCTGTATTATGTCATTGTAAACTGAATATGTTTGGGTTTTTAAATGCTGCTGTCAGACAAAATAAGCAATATGAAGACTCTGTAATAGACTTTTTTTCACTATTTTCTGACAATTTACAGCCTAAACGATCAATTGATTAATCAGAAAAAATAAATAACAGGTTAATTTTCAATTACAATAATCATAAGTTGCAGCAATTGTTACTTGCTGTTACTTGTGTGTTCAAGAAACACTACTACTATATATTTTGAACACCACTTGATGACAGATTATAAAAATACCAGAAACCATTTTGTACCTTTTTTAACTTAAATATTTTATTTTATTTTTTTATTTTTATTTATAAAATTATCAGATGGTGCACACATTCAGATGTGTTGTACTTGCTCATCATTCTACGTTACATTGCGTTTCCAGGCAATCATTTTAAGATACCTGTACAAAAACCCCTTTGTTTTGGTATGTTATGAGTGCCATGCACATCTTATACTGAAAAACCACACAGACTGCCTGTTTCTGCTGTGTGAAATGCATAAAAGCAGGCTTTTATGTGTTAAACTAAAAGCTTTTCCCTATGCATGTCTATCAACTGTGCATCAATGTTTTTGAGTTGATTTTGTTTTAGGTTTTTCACACTACAAAGGATCCAGATGTGTCAACCTTCTTTACTATAATAAATGCTTGTACTTTGTCTATGTTGACAACAGAGGGCAGTATCAGATAGACATATTCCGTTGAATTGGCTTGTCCAATTGAGTATTCAGTTATTGTTGCTGAACCACAACAGCTTCTGTTTGTTGTTTGCCTGAATTTGTTTAGAATTGTAATTGTTATTTGTGCTCAAACAGCCGTTCACAGCCCACAGACATTGTTTTTCCTGACCTTGCTTCTTCTTATCTGGTGCCTTTTATACTGAAATATTGTTAGTCGCATCTCCTTCACTTGTTTTCTCTCTCTCTACACTCTCAGTCCCACACACAGAGGGAAACTGATTAGACCTTTATTGGTTTGAATGCCTGTTTGGCTGAAAGAGCTGACTTTTATCAGTATTCGCTCAACAGAGAATCACAGCTGCAGTTTACTTCTAACAGCCAGCGCAGCGTGACCAGGAGGCTCTGAGCTTTTTCAATTCCACTGTCCAGGAAGTGAGACGCACCGCAGGACACGGAGGTCATCTATCACACTGACCCCCCACCTGAGCCTTTAGACCACACACAAACACACACACACACACACACACACACACACACACACACACACACACATATACAGAGAAGCATCCAAAGAAATGAGATTGTCGGTGTCTGTTTTTCTTTCCGTTTCTCTCCTTCTCGCTCATCTACAGCAACACACACACACCTCAGTGAGTGAAGGAATACTGTGACACTGCTCACCATCTTTTTTTTATTTCTGTAATAAGCTTAACATGGAAGCAAGCCAAGGCATACTTACGTACAGTGCAGCAGGCATTCAAACCCGCTGAAGCTTACACACATGTGCATGTAGGTTGAACACACACACCTCCGCTCACTTAGGCTGTAATTATCTCAATCCATCTTGTGTCCCTCTCTCTCTCTCTATAAGTACCAATTTGTATTCCATTACTGACATTCGCAGCGTGCATGTGTGTTTATGTGCCCCCAGGCTACTGTCTGTACATGTGGCCGGAGCCATTAGTATGTGATTCGATGTGTCTATTACTCATGAATAAAACATGCAAGAACCCACGACAGCACACACACACACAGGAAGAACGCAAAACAGGCTTCTCACATTACCTTGGTACCCATTGTGTGTAAACCTAGCATGATGGAAATGCATGTTTGTGTGTGTACGTGTCCTGTATTTAAATGAGCAGGCTACTTCCAGTATGTGTGTTCATTGAAGTTAAACCGATATATGTCTCTGAAAGACAGTTCCACTCTTTCACTGACACTGGTAATATTTTCTGCTGATATTCATTCAGTATGTTTAAACTTATCCACGTTCCATAGGAACTCAAAAGCTGCCACTAAAGATTATTTTCAATATTTAGTCTATTAAATTGATTAATCAAATAATAATTTAATATCATATAAAACAGAGAAAAGCAGAAAATTCTCATATTTGTTAAGGTGGAACCAGCACGTTTTTTGATTAATTTCTGTTGATTCACATTCACTATTTTTCTTTGAACTTTAGCCTTTTCTGGTTAAAATGGGTCTGAAGCAGTGTTTAGACTGAAGAACAAATTTTAATCATTTATACATTTGGTTAAAATGTTTAAGGCTCATTATTTTTCTTTTTTCTTGCTATTATTGCTTTATAAAGCAATCCATTTCAGCCTGGACCAACCAACTGACGTTGCCATCCGTGGAGCCTAGCGTGGCTAAAAAGATAAATAATACAAAAATCTGTGTGAACATCAGATTTAAAATTTTGTCACCACAAACACTGTTAAGTCTAAGCATTTATTTGTTTTTTTAAAATGTATTTTGAGGGACTTTTGGTGGTTAATCAGCTACTCGTGCGTTTTTTCTGCGTTTTTCTTTTCCTCTCTCTTTCTATAACTGGAAACTGAGCTGTGTTGTCATGAGAGAAGCATGTTTACAGTAAACTGTGGTTAACAGCGTCTTCTGGGAGCAGGAAAGCTGGGTGAAAATGAGTACTTTATTGGTAATGTATAGCAATAGAGTCAGTTCAGGTCACAGGATTAATCCGATTTTTGGTTTCCTCCATCAAATGAACTAAGCCAATGTGTTAACAATTCTTTAAAATGCACACATGGACATAAAAAAACACATCCTGATATAGTTTGGTAGAAGAAATTCCCAAAATAGTGATCTATCCCTTTAAGGTCTCCCACAGACAGCTAATGTAATATTGATCAGTTATGCGCTCCTCAGTAATGAATAATTAATGGTGTCCTTTTTTTTGAACACTGGCTGATATCTGATTTTTACTTTAATGAAAGGATATATCCGTCTATTGTTCATGCATACAGTGCAGTATGTGTATGCAAGGACTGCAGTCCGTTTAGCATCAATCAATATTCCAGTGTTGCAGAGGGCCCTTTGCAATCTGGAGCCATTGGTGACCTTTTGGTTTCAGCCTCATTTTCTGCCTCCATCTCCAGTCGCACTGCTGCTCTTTTGCTCTTCCCATCTGTCCTTCCCTCCCTCTGTATCGTCTCTGTTTCATTTCTCACAATTTTCTTCTTCCTTTAAGCTTTTTCCTCAAGCGCTTCTTCCTGTCTTTAACATGTCCTCCAAGTTCCCCTTCTAACCCTCTCCCTCTTCACCTTGTTTTCTTTGCCCTGTCGCTTCGTTCTAAAGAGGAATTTTCTCTCTCGTCATCAGACCTGCCTCTTCTCTCCCCCCTCTTTCAGACACTGGGGTGACATCATCTCTCTATGTAATCTGCTGTGACCTGCATCCTCTGCTGCATCACATGGTTCACTGAGATATCAGGTGGGCTGTATCTGCCCTCTGACATCTCATGCTACAGAGCTCATCCACACACCTGCCTCCTGGGAGCCAGAGTGCCCCAGGAAAGGACACTGTGCGTGCGTGTGCGTGTGCGTGTGTGTGTGTGTTAAAGTTGTTCTGCTGTTCCTGCACCTTTTCTCTTTCCTGGTTAACTCATTGTGGCACCCAGAGCAGTAATGCAAAGGCATTTACACTTTAAATGGTGTGTCACTTGTTTGAATCATTTCATAAATCTCTCTGGGGTTGTCACTGCGAGTGACCCCTTTCATATCACACATTTTCATTTGATCTATTGTAAAAATATTGTTTATAGCAGCTTCAGAAATAACTTCACTTTGCTTGCTGTCCTCTGAAGTCTCTTCTCCACTGTATAAATAAACTTGTCATCTCTCTTTTCAGCTCTTTGTTTCATTTCCTAGTTCTTAATCTTCTCTGACCTTTGACCTCCTTACTATTGGTTACTTGTTATGTTTGCGATCTGGTAGTTAACAGTTTTTTGATATTTGTGTTCACAGCAGCCGACCCCGCCTGTCGCCGCGGCCCTGGAGGAGGACGAGGCAGAAAAGAGTTGCGGCCCCGCTGGATTCTGGGAGGCCCTGACACCCTGCAACGGCTGCCGCAACCTGGGCTTTTCCAGCCTGTCACAGGTACACACACACACACACACACACACACACACACACACACACACACACACACACACACACAGCCTGAATTATCCTACTCTAACTGGACGACTCTCACTTAAATCACAGCGAACAGTTTCACTGCTAATTTGCATTATATTGTATTTTACAGTGAGCTCATAGAACATAATCATCATGCCACTTCATAATCAACATATAAGTTTGTCACATGGTGCGGAATAATGCAGCATACATACACACACGCTGCTTCACTACAGTGAAATTACAGGCTGGTGATATTGCCATTGTTCTGAGTGAATACTTTCACTGGTTACCTTGGGAACGCAGTGAATGAGCCTTCACCAGAGAGACTGGCTCTCCTGGCAGCTCTGGATACTCTGTTCAGTATCAGCCTCTTTCTTACTCTCATGCTTGTTCCGTCTATCTTTCATCTTCTCCTTCTCTCTCCTTATCCGAATTTTCCAAAAAATCCCCTTATCTCTCCATTTTGAAGCTTTTACCTTTATGAGTAGGACTTGGTTCATGAACTTTGAATGAATAACATTCAACTGAAATATCTGATACAATGAGATCACATGAAAGGATAATCATCCCTGTGGGGGAAATGTGAATATTGCAGCAGCAAAGGACTACAGTGTAGATTGTAAATGTGACTTTTAGCATTTGACTGATATCGTATTTTGTAGAGGACAAATACCAGCATTTGAAACAGTTTTATACACACCATATAGAGAGTTGATATCTGGCATCTAATCTCTGATATCAACAATTCATAACAGCATAGAGTATCTTACATCTGCAGCAAAGACAGAGCTACTACTTAAGCTACTAACTGGGGATGTTGAATATGTGTCAAAATTAGTATGAGTGCAGGCTTTGCTCCATGTTTGGAATGACGATAGCTGTTACTCCTTCTACTTTATGTTAATTATCAAAAAATCTTACGCTAACATGTCTACCTACTAAATTTAAAACCAGAAAAATATAAAAACAAATGAGACTATGCCAAGTTATAGATTGCTGTACAGCATTACAAGGGTGTACAGAAAAGATGGAGAAGCATGTACACCCTTTAACATATTTATGAGCTTAAGGCCCACAGCAGTAAGTTGCACTTGAAAGGATTTGTACTTCAAATCTACCCAGTTTACGAGTCTAAATCGAAGGTGGTAAGTGAGGCTGCAATGTGAGTCTCCTGTCCCGTCTGATGTAGACTTCATATATTTACCCTCCTTTCCCAAATGAAATATTGGTGTTAGGTATGGTTAATTAACCGCCCACAAATCCATCAAAAAATTAGGCCTGTTACACACTTCCTACGCAGCAAGTGTATTGATCTCTCTGCTTACATGGCTAATGTATATTCATTGTGAACATATTCTCTTTTTTTGTATCATATATATATATGTTTCTGTAGTCATTCAGATGTTTTTTATTTTTAATATTTAAATTGTCTGGTGTTTTAGTCTTACAGTGTTCTCTTACTGTAATCCTGTGAAGCACTTAATTCTGTGATTTGAAAGTGCAATTAGACGCAAAAAAGAGATAAGAACAAAATACAACATATACTGTATACTGAATATACACTGTACAATGATGCTGCCCAGTAAAATGCAGTAGATAATGTTACAGTATATGCTGTACAGTAAGGTGGAAGATTGTACTTAA
Source organism: Macquaria ambigua (assembly GCA_008360985.2). NCBI lineage: Eukaryota > Metazoa > Chordata > Actinopteri > Centrarchiformes > Percichthyidae > Macquaria > Macquaria ambigua. Next base: position 11,698 of record VMKM01001703.1, on the reverse strand, counting down.
AATATAATTAACTGTACATTGGATATATTTATACCCACGGGATGAGGTAGAGGTCTGTTATGTAATATGAGTTAAGATGGAATAATAGATACATTTAAAGCCCCGTATATACATATGATCAACTAGAGGGTCTTTGTGGTCCCAGTCTGAAGTTCCAACCAGCAAACCCAAACAGGGATGAAAGCCAATGCAATGCTGTGTTTATCACCTCAACAAGACAGCTTTGAACTGGCTCTACAGTCAAGACAAAAGTTTGAAATCAGCTAAATTCTGTGTTTATTAGCCTAAAGGGAAAATAAATCATTGCTCCATACAGAGAAAGCTTGGTGCACCAACTTTAGATCTTGTGCATCTCTCATATCTTTTGTACCCGAGGATACCCACTGATATATATAGCATGTTGCATGAATTGTAGTTCCTCTCACACTTGTTATGTCTCAATGCCGGTGTGTGAAGTATCCTTCAGGCAGGCTTAATCCAAATACTCCTCCACTTCCTAGTAGTCCTTCTCCATCTTTTCTTCTTCCATCCTTCCTTCCACCCTCCTAAGCCCTTCGTGCTGCGTATATAAGTGTGGTTAAGTGTGTGCAGATGAGAATGTTTAGCGGTGAGGTACGTGCTGGCTCAAACAGCAGGGACATCTGACATTTACAACACAACAGACCCTCTGTCTTGTATACTGGCAGCCTGCCTGACTGACTGGCACGCTGCCTGGAGAGGTTTGCACCTGGATGAGTGTGTGTGTGTGTATATGTGTGTATATGTGTGTGTGTGTGTGTGTGAGAGAGAACTAATATGTTGGTGCATACAAAAAAAAGGGGTATAGAAGAAGAAAGGAACAGAGTGAGTGAGCAAAGAGAAATTGAGTTGTTATTGCATAATTAAGTTAGCTCTGTGCTAATTTGCCCTGTGTAATTGTGAATAAACAGAGTTAACATACAGAGAGGAGCCGGTGCAACCCCTCTGAGGATGAATGGACAAAAAGAAACATGTTTGTCTCTCTCATCATTTCCATCTCATTCTTTCTTCTTATCATCCCACATGAGATCTGTCAACCTAATTCTTTTTTTTTAGCTGGTTTTCTATCATCCCTCTCTATCCCGTGTTCATCCCTCTCTCTGCCTCATTTATCTTTCACTTTATGTTTCAGCAGAAGTGTGTTAACCTTTGTATCATTGTCTGTCTGAGCGCTCAGTTTTCTGATTGTCCAGCTGTCACTCAAGACTGTCAGTCAAACAACTGGACTTCTCTAGCAAGTCGTACAGAAAAGATCCCTGCACTAGAAACTTCAGCTAACTAAACTTTAGATTCACTGCATAAAACAGTCTGTTTGATTGAGTTTTGTGTAATTTATTTTATACATTTTTAAAAATGTATGTAAAGCCTAATGGATTTCTATCACTCACAAGGTATTAATGCCATCTATATTCTGCAAAAGAACAATTAGAAGAATTTGTTATTTAACATGAGAGATTTTGTTTTGCCTGTGCTCTTCTCACTTTTTACCTAATGTTGCTTATTTAGTCATGAACAGTTAATGTTTTTATAGAAATACTTAAAGCAGCAGTAAGTAACTGATTTTTGGGCACTTTGGAGCAGCGGAAACAAGCTCTGAACACAACACTGGCATAGTATCACCTTATGAAGTTGATATGACGAACAGTTGCCTGTTTATACATCCAGCAGATGCGCCACAACATTAACATTTATTTGTAGTCATGTTTCTGGCCACTTGGTTAAAGCCCAATATTCACTCTCCTTTTAGCTCAGTTTTGGTCTCCAGTAACTTGTATCCAGCTCTTTAGCTGCTAAATGCTCCACTTTGTTCACCAGCTAGTTGCTACCTGTGTCTGTCTGCTGTTTGGTGTTGGGCAGGCAGCATACTTTCACATGCAATTATAATCTTGTGATCCATTGTTAATATAAAAATATTGATTATAGCAGCTTTAAGATTTGGCACCAAGTTCTCAAGCACTTTAAAATACAATTTGAGTTGAAATTAAGTAATTTTTGTCTTGCATTTTATTTGGTACACTTTAGAAACGCCTCTCCATACAATGCAGTAAAATATAAAAGCACCACAAACTAGATCCTCTAAAATGTAGTTGAATCAACACCTCTCTTAAAACAGTTTCAACAAAAAACTGAACAATATGTCATGGTGTTTGCATTTTTTGCAGAAATATTGTATTAGCCTCCTCTAGTTTTAGCTAGGTGTATCTAATAAATTAAATAATTGAGTGTGTGGCTGTATTGTATTGTGTATGTCTGTGTGAGTGTGCACATGCCTGTGCAGGTGCATGCACAAGTTATATGAATGTGATTATTAGTGATCGTTTTAGTGTGTGGGTGAGTGTGTCTACATAGTACACGTGTGTACTTGGAACAGAGTGCACTCTGTTCCAAGCTAATGAATTTAGCATGTCATTGCAGTCTGTCACATGTTTATGTTTGTGTGTGTGTGTGCGCATGCGGGCATACGTGCCTGCATAAGGAAGCTTCCCTTGTTGTGAATTTTCTTCGCCAGCCACAGGTTTCCTCCCACCATCGCCACGTGAACGCCGACTGAAGTGTGTGTGCAGGAGGTTTCCTCTGCGACATTGACTTTAACAAAAAAGTTCAGACCTCACTTGCAGAAACCTTGAAAGCAAAATAGAGAGAATGAAAAGGCAGAAAGATAATGAACGAACGCAAGAAAAAGATTCAGATAGAGAGAGGTCGACAGGGTTGCCAGGCAACCCAGAAATTCGTGAGATATCAGGCGTGGGATGTCCACCATTGACAAATCTCAGACACCATCAGCACAGGTGCGTCAGAGTGCTGCGCACACGCGCACACACACACATACACACACACACACACACACACACACACACACACACACACACACACACTCACACACGTCAGCATTTCCTGACTGTGTCTCTGAGCTTAACTCCTCTCTTTTTACCACCTTTACTTCTTCCTTCCCGTTTTTCTTCCTCCATGTCTCTTTCTCCACACTCACTCAGACTTCCCTATTAGATTTCTCTTTCTCCAGCTCTTTTTTCCTCTCTCGAGTGGGTGGCTGCTGACCTTTAATGTTCTCAGCCCGGGGAGTTTTGAGGAGTTGAGGGGGGGAAGGCAGGTCTGTGTCGCACTGGCAGAGGTTAGGATCAGAAAGCCATGAGGGCTCTTGAAGATGTTACAGAACATCAAAGGGAAGGTGTTTCTGAGAGGGCAGGGATTATGTGCAGAGCTTTATAAGCCTGTAAATGAAGGACTTCATGTGCTCTGTGGGAGATTGGGTGAGGTTTTGGATTTTATGTAGTAAACAGTTGGGTATCATAAAGTTTACAAGTTTTTTTGAGTAATGCTTAATTTGAATAGTTCAATATTGTTAAGAGTTAGGCTGTAATAATAATGCCATGATATATTTAAAGTAATAGCTTGACTAGCAGTTTGCAGTCTTTATGATGACAGCGGCATATTTACCGTGCAGACATGAGAGCGGTATTAATCTTCTCATCTAACTCTCGGCAAGAAAGTGAATAAGCATGTTTTCCAAAATGTCAAACAAAATTTGATGCCATAAAATGTGCAACAAGAGTGAAGTTTAAAGATTCCATTAAATGGGCACTTGAACCTCCTGGAAAACCTCTGCTTCTGGGAAAACAGTTGCCGTGTCTGACATCACTCCCTTGTTCATTCATTCACTACTCCCTACATGATGACACTCAGTAGTTGATTCAACAGTGAGCAGTAAATTCAGATTTCTGACACTTATCATCATTTAGCTTCATCACTGACACTGTTTGCCCTGACATGTAGTTTGTTTACTTTGTCTCTTGTTCTCTAAGGCATTAACACAGCCTCTTATAAAAAACTATTAACAATACATTTTAAAAACATGCTGACATTATTTTTGGCTACAAAAAAGGATGACTAGCTGTGATTTCAGTTGGACTTTAATATTGATCTCTCACTGTCTAATGTTCCAACCCAGCATCCTGTTTCAAAAGGAAATACAATAATACTATTTTATAGTCATTCTTCATTTCAGAGTTTGTTATAATAGTTTTTTCATATCAGTGCACAATGCAAGTAATAAAAGAATGTCTTGAAAAAATACAAGCGTTTTTACAAGCAGATGCTTGGCTGAACCTACATCCCATGTTTGTGTCTCAGCACAAAGCAATGTCAATTTTCTTTAAGGAAATTAGTTGAGAACAGAGCTAAAACAATTAATCGGTAACTATTTGGTTAATAATTTCACTGATTTTTTTCAAGCAAATATGCCGAACATTCGCTGGTTCCAGCTTCTCAAATGTGAGGATTTCAGGCTCACATTTGAGAAATTATAATGGGCATTTTCCACTATTTTCTTATATTTTATCTACCAATATATAATTATATAATTATAAAATAATCGTTAGTTGCAGTCCTAGTTGAGACCTCTGACAGTTCACAAAACTTGGCAACACATGTATGTGTCGGCGTGTTTATTGGGGTAAAAATGTGAATTAGTGTGTTTTTAATTTATTTTATTGTGAGAAGGGTGTTTCTGTCTTTGTTCTGTGGATTTTAATTACATCTTTCAGTTAATTATTCATTTTATTAGCTTAAAACACAAATTAAAATGTTAAAAAAACCCATAATAGTTCAAAGAGTCTAATTCTTTATTTAATCTTTCTTTCTCTTTCTGTCTTGCTCTGTTATTGCCTACTTCTCCTTCTCTCTTTCTGCTGCTCTCTGTCTCTCTGCAGGACGCAATGCAGCTCTGTGCTTGCAGTTAGTTCTTGTAAATGGCTTCATGCCCTGTAGACTCTGCAGCTATAGACTGTCAACCTAACCATCAACACATACACACACACCTATAGCTGCTGTCAAATACTTTTTACTGAAATAGATTGGCACACACACATATGCTGCCCTTGAGTAAGGAGAAAGGATTGGAGAAAGAGGAGTAGGAGCAACACTGAAGAAGGACCACCAACAGGATAAACAACCAACAACCACTCCACTGGTGTTAAAGTGCCCTTGAGCAAGGCGTTAAAGCGTAAAATGCTTCAGAAGAGCCAACAGAGTAGTGGCTTGTGTGCAATCGTTTAGTGTCTGTGTGTGTCGAATCCAAGCTAACATCCCAGGCATTAACACGCAAAACAAACACATTGACACACACACAGGTGACAGGGAGAGATAAGGGGAACATTTGCTTTCTGTGTATTTATGTATAAATAAATTAAAGATGTTGTAATCAGGCTTTTATGTCCCTCATATTTAAACAGGACAAACATGAGTGATTTACTTAGTTCACATTTAAAGAAAATGCATTGTGCGCATGCAGATGTATGTGCGTAACATCTTGCTTGAGTCTTGATTTAAATGTGGAGTTAATATTTCATATGCAACATATGACTTGTAAATATTCAGAGCTAATGATGTTAGCACACAGTTGCTGTTTATCCTCATCTTCCTCCTGGCAGCACGGTTATGGAAAGACAGAGCTGGAAAAAAAAAAGCTCATTGTAATAGGTAATTTTGAGTGATTTATTCACAACTAACAGGTTTGTTGAGAGATACTGAGGCAGCAGCAGGGTGAGCGTTTCCCTACAGGGATCAATAAAATTTGATTTATTCTAATCAGTAGTCTAGAGATTTATGAGTCACTGGAAAAAAGCGGGTCACTGTTAAAGCATTAGTTCAGTATTTTGGGACATGCACTTACTTGCTTTCTTGCCGAAAGTTAGATGAGAAGATCAATGTAACTCTCATGTTTGTACAGTAAATATGAAGCTACAGCCAGCAGACAGTTAGCTTAGCTTAGCTTAGCATGAAGACCACAAGCAGGGGGAAACAGCTAGTCTGACTGTGTTCAAGGGTTAAACAAGCCCCCCCAAGAGTCTACAGCCATGTTAGCAGTTCTGTGGGGCTGTACTTAGGTACTGTACATTAATGCTATCATGAATGCTTTGAGCTAAATGCTAATGTCAGCATGCTAACATGCTCACAATGACAATGCTATGACAATCTGATGTTTAGCAGGTATAATGTGTATCATGCTGACCATCTTAGTATAGCATGTTAGCATGTTAACTTTTAATTAGCACTGAACACAAAATACAGATGAGGCTGATGGGAGTGTGATTAATTATGCAGGTATTTAGCTGAATTATAGAGCTAAAAGTCTGCCTACCTGTACCTACCTGTACCTCTAAAGCTCAATAATTAACATGTGTGTTTTTTGTTTGTTTAATCCAAATGAGATAATACAACTTTAACTGTCTTTAGGCTAAGTTAAGCTAACCGTCCCCTGGCTGTAGCTTCATATTTTAACGGACAGATATACGAGTGGTATTGATCTTCTCAATCACCTCATAGCAAAAAAGCAAATTAACACTTTTCCCAAAATGTCTAACTATTCCTTTAAGACCATATGTGGAGACCTCAGCAGGTATAAATGAAGACGTTTTGAAAGTCACAGGAAGTTCCATGAATCACTAGTCCTTTTTCTGAGTTGCAGTTTAATGCCATGGAGCTTGTATTTCTTTTTGTGGCAGTTCAGTGGATTTCTCAAGGAAAATGACTCTGTGAGAGATAATTTGAGGTCTAATGTTCCACTTCTTTCTCCTCTTTGTGACCTTTTTTCCTTCACCCCCCCTTCTCATTTTTCTTTCTTTCATCGCTTTCAGTCTTTATTTCTCTCTCTGGCTAAATTGAACATTTATAGACGATTCATGGTGTCCTTACAGATACTGGCTAAACCACCCAAGGACTTTTTGAACTTGATGATTTTATAGGGAAAGATATGGTCAAGGCAACTGTAGTTTTAACCACTAAAACTCTACTATATATACTGTAGTTGATTTTTAGTGGTTAAAAATAAAGTTACAGAACTTACTCTATATAAAACACACCGCATACTGTATTTCACTACTCCCCCAAAAAACAAAGCCCATAAAAAACAGGGGCAGAACAGCTGTCATGTTATGCTGTTGTCCAGCAAGGTGTGTGTGTGTGTGTGTGTGTGTGTGTGTGTGTGTGTGTGTGTGTTCAAGGTTGCTGTGAATCTGACGGGAGCAGTAAGCATCCTCTAAAGCAATCCCCTGTATCATGATTGAGATATAAAAAGCAGAGTACCCATAAAAGTAATAAATAGGAAGTCATTTTTGGCACTCTGAGCTGCCACTAAAAGTACTGCATGGTCCAGAAAGAACAAGAAAATTCATTTTGCAAAACAAGTGAGTCACTGAGTGCCCCTTTATTTCATTATTTTATTGTTTTTATTCCTTTTTATGGAGGCAAATAAAAATCAATCTATATTACAAAAATGTGGGTTAAAATTAGATCATGAAAATATGCAAACATTCTGTAGTTCCAGTGTTTTTTAATCACTTTCTGGCTAATCTGCAGCATACACAAAGAAACAGATGAATGTTTTAATGCATGAAATGAATCCAAGTGAAAGTCAATACCCAATCTGGTCTCTTTAGGAAAAACTGGGTATTTGGTGGGTAAGCTTTACTGCATATAGTATATTGGAAAATCCTAAAAATGTGCTCAAAAATCATGGTTTCACTTTGCAGAAATGATCACAATATAAATTTATGATGGATGAATAACAAAGCATAACAAGGATTTTGACTTAACTAGAAGTAGAAACACTTAACATGACTTTGACGTTGCTAAGTGGGAATGCTTCCTCATCCTGTGGTGGGTTGTGTGAAGGTGTGAGCTTCACATGGTTTTTGAATCCAACATCTTATGCGAAAGTTTTGAATACATTTGGTGACAGTTTGTGTCAGTCTTTGACTGCAGATCTCCTGACAGCAGATAGAGATGTTGGTGCAGCAGTCTAGGCCAGCGCCAGTGTTTTTATTACCTAGGTTCAACCAAGGTTTACCAGATTGTTTTGCCAGACATCTTGCTAAAACTAAACACTCCACATTAGTGTGTGGTCTTGCATGTATGTATAGAAATGTGCATGTGTTAAAACAAAATGGCGAGAATAAACATTTCTAAAAGGTAGAGAAAATACCATTCTGACATTGTTTATCTCATTGTTTATGTCCAAGTATTTATTGTATGTATTCCTTAAACCTTTATTGCTGTTTGTAGAACATCAAATGGTTTTGTACATCCAGTGTATGCAGCACACTTACACCTGAGCAGCCTCTTAAGGTGGTACTCCAAAATGTCCTCCAAAGTTTTCAGGCTTGCAGTTAAACACAGCAGCGGCTCTCTGTCAGCAGTCTCTTACTCTGGCTGGTTGCCGTGTCTGGTGGATTAAGCCTGGAGCCAGGGGAAGCCACAGTTTGTGCTTTGCTCAATACAGCAGCCATCACGGAGAATGGGAAGGGTGTTATTTTCTGAGGAGGGACTGTCGGTGTCCCATGGGTGGCTCAGCTAGCTGATTTCTATGGGATTAGCCAGCCATGGAGGGAAATCCAGTTTTGCAAGGAAATCCTTCCTGCTACTTTGACCAACCTGCAGCTCTCTCTTTCTATTTCACTCTTTGCTTCCACTCTCTCTCTCTTCTCTCTGTAGATCAACCAACTGCTCTCTATATTTCTCCTCTATCCCATCTTTTCCGCCACTGTATTCCTCATCTCTTTTTTTCTGCCATTAACCTTTTTATCTCTCCCTTTTTGAATTCTGTTCAACATGTCTACGCTTATTCGCTTTCTTGCAAGGAACCAAGGGGAAATAGCTAGTCTGGCTCTGTCCAAAGTGAAAAAATATGCCTACAAACACCTTTAAAGTTGAAAAAGATGCATCTTGTTTACACAGAAATATGAAGCTGACAGTGTGTGGTTTTAGGAGGAGTTACATGTTGAAATAGTGTCCTGGTGATAGTCGGATGCAGTGACTGTGCATAGCTTCCCCAAGTCTTGTCATCAGAGTGAGGTTGCCAGGTTTGAAACCATTGTGCCTGTACAGAGACAATAATTTATGCTCACAATCATCCCTGGAAACCAGTACTATTGCTGAAGTATTGGACTGATGGATAAACTGCTGATTGTCAAGAAAAAGCTGCTAACAAATGTTAGCATGCTGATGTTAGCATTTAGCCCAAGTACAGCCACACAGATCCACTGGCATGCCTGTAGACTCTAAATCTCGTTGCTCTTTGAACAGAGCCAGGCTAGCTGTTTCCCCCTCCTTCTTCACGCTTCTTCACACTCACAGTCATGAGATTGGTATTAATCTGCTCATCTCACTCTCGGCACTCTTGTGTATTTGCGAGGAGTGGGCTCTTTTACCTCCTTTCGTTTTTAAATGCTTTTCCATTTCTGTTCTTTGGTCAGTGTGTCTCTCCAGTGTTGTCCTCTCATGACTGCACCTCTCTCTCCGTCTCTCAACTCATTGAGGGCCTCAGAGGGTCCATTGTCCTCTCTGGTGTCCACCCCCCCCTTTTCTCTCTAATCAAATAGCCTCCATGAGGAAATGCCAGCAAATTATAGCCTCTATTCATATCTGATGGCCTACATGATGGCTGATGGCTGCTACAGTATAGGGTTAAACAGAGAGGAAGAGACAGTCACAGGATTCAAGACTGAAAGATAGAAGTTCCTCGGACGTGACCAATACAACAGCACATTTCCTATTTGGGTTATCAGCCCTTCTCACACACACACACACACACACACACACACACACACACACACACACACACACACAAGAAACGCACACAAAAAGTATGAACATAAGCTCTCACATGATCACACACTATAACTTTATCTGCTGCAAGCAGGCAGACACGTACAAACACCACACAGATATAATCACACACCGTTACATGCAATCCTTTGGTCACATGTGCAGGCACCGTCACTCACTCACGCACACACACTCAAAGCTTTAATCTGGCCTCTGCAGTTGGACGGGAGCTGCATACGACCTGCTAATTAGTGGCCAGAGGAGGCCTCTGTTTGTCTGCTCTCTTCCTGTCCAGCTCAGACACAAGTTTCTCTGTGTCCTATCTCTGCCCTGAAAGATAGAGAGGGAGGGTTGGAGTGAGAGGGAGGGAAATGAATGAAGACCGAGTGTGTTTGTTTGTTGGAGGGACTGCTCATACCGAAGCGTGTGAAGCCTTTTCTCCCACTTTTTAAAGCTGTCTGACCCCTTCAGGCCTGAGTGGGAAGAAGAGCGAGGGTACATTAAAATATCAGGTAGCTAAACCTGTTGTCACACTGCCGGATTAATTTCATCTCCAGGTTTTCGTTTGCTCCCAGGCTTCACTGTGGACTTGAGCGTGAGGCATTTCCTTCCAGTGACCGACCTGTTTGAGATGGAGTGCAAAGTAGTTTTCCACTGGCGAGGGAATTGCTCAAACTTTAAGCCTGTTGCTCACTTCAATGCAGCTGAATTGGATATGTTGCTATTTCTTTCTTGGAGTCCCGTGTTTGAGAAATCAAGCATGTTGCCTGTATTTGACTCGCCTTTCTGTGTGTCTTTCCCATGTTTGTGTGTGTGAGGAAGTCCCTGCTCCAAACTCACTGCACTCCCACTTCCTCTGCTTCCCTTCCTCAGTACGAACTCATTTTCATCTTCCCGCTCTGTCTGCCTGTCTCGTGCTCGTCTCCTCGGGATTCGCTGACACAAACTTCAAAGTAAGTGTTGAGTTGGATCCTGGCGTCCTTTGATCTACCGGTGTTTTCTCCTCCCTTCCCTTTTCTCTCTCTGTCTTTGCGATGGTTTTGTTACCCCTGTCAGCTTTGGCCTTGCTCTTTCTCTTTCTGTTTCTTCCTAAGCTGTTGAGATGGAAGCTGGAGATTTAGAGCAACAGGAATAATGAGAGATGATGTAGAAGTGAAAGACAGAGATAGAAATTCGGAGCAGTGATAAATTGCATGGAAGAATAGGCAGAGCACATAGTGGGAGAATGAGAAATTAATTTACAGTACACGTTATGGGTAATTCCTCATATCTCTGTCCTTATAAAGATCATTTCAGGCACATTTCTTAATCATTTCCTGCTTTCTATCTCTTTTCCCTCTCTCATTTTTATTTTATTTTATTTATTTCTCCCTGTAGACACTACAGACGAATCTCTTTCCTGAGCTCACTCTGTCTTGGAGCTTTTCTCATGTGCTTTCTGCAGTGCTCCTATTAAGGATGCTACCGTACCTGTGGCATTTTAAAAACTTCCGAATTTCATTGTTAATTCATGGTGACATCTTGGTAATTACTGTAAACAAATGACACCATGGTTGAGATGGTTGGTATCCTCAATCTCACAGCTCAGTTTCATCAGAAATATTAGAGCTGAAGTTTTATTTTCAAATCATCAAATCTGCATTTCCCATTAATCCTGTCACTTCCTGTTGCAAAGGCAGTTTCACTTCACTTCCGTTTCCATTTGAATCTACTTTCGCTTCCAGTTACTCGGAAACTTTATCTCTGTTTGTTCTGAAGAACTGCACCCTCTTCCAGCTTCGTGCCATAAAGCAATCTGTTACATTTCCTGCCGGTGACACACACACTGCCTACTTTTACATCCATACAAGGAACCAGGTTACTCAGAGGAATCACGTTATGCAGGAAATTGGACAACACATTTACTGTTAATCCGTGTTTACATGCAGCAGCCAGTAATCGGGTTTCACCCCTTCCCCTACCCTTAATTTGAAAGAGTTACTTTCTTACTTTAACTGTAGTAGATACACACACACACACACACACACACACACACACACACACACACACACACACACAC
>VMKM01001702.1:12500-118250 GCA_008360985.2 Macquaria ambigua | reverse complement strand
TCTCCTTCCATTTGATCATCCAGTGCCTGTGCTGTTCCACGATCAAGAGTCTTCACAAGTCTCTGGTAGGATTTGTCCAAGGACGCCCAAATCTCTTCCCCTTTTCTGGCCTTCTCCTGGAGTTGCTGTGCACAAAAAAAAACCAAAAAACCAAACACCTTTTACATTCTCACTTCAGAGGTGCATTTACTTCCCCAAAGCCTAATTTCAGTGACTGGCAAGTACTTAGGGCTTGACGTCCATGAACGCCCATACCTTTACTGAATGTCAAATGGAATGGTCACATGGAAGGGCTTTTAACTTCATACAGTTACAGCTATTTCAGAGTAACAAAAAAACCTTCATTTTGACTTTTCTAAATTGCAGCTTAAAATCCGTCAAGACTTTTAGACTTTGGATCAACTTGTTTAAGGGGTTAAAGCCTTCATGTGCACATGTGTACAAGATATGATGGTCAGTGCTTTTGCTCACCTGGAAGAGGTCTTTGTATCCTTCTGCCTGCATTAGTGAGAACAGAGGCTGATGCTGCAGAGCACAGCGCACCCTAGTGGTGTGCAGAGAAACCTCCCTCAGATCTCTCTCCAAACAGCTCCACTCCTCCACAGTCTGTTCCAGAGCCAGTCTCAGAGCCTCCATCTGCAAATTACCACAAAGGAACACAGGATGAGGTTTGGTGATGCAGCATTCCTGAAAGATGGGAGGATTTACTATATTTATGAAGAACAGGTTCTTTGTTTTAAAGAAGTATAGCATATGGCACTGTCCTGTCACTTTCATCGGTACAAATCTTAGGTAACTCGTATTATCAAAAGTATAAAGACTACACTTGAGTAAGAGGGAATTAGTGGTTTGAACTTTGCACAGAAAGCTATAAATTTAACCAATGAAATATTAACTATATATTGTTGCATTGAAGGTTATTTTTGGAGTATTTCAGGTGAGGCAATTGCATATTTGCTGATTTTAGCTGCACTCATCCAACACTTTCACTTCTTATGAAAACTGGTAGCATAATGCTTTTTATTTGTATTCACTTTTGCAAATCTTACCTCTAATCTTAGTTAGCTTTTCAAGTTCTCATTATCTCAATTTTCACATAATATTAGTCACAAACGGTCACTTATTATAGTTATGCTTAAAGCAGTTTTAAGTTTTTTTGCCACTTTGAAGCAGAACTCCACAACAAGCTGAACATCACACGTTTGACATATTATGGCCTCATAAAGTTGGTATGGCAACCGTGTTAGCAAACAGTTGCCCATTACATCTCCAGCAGACAGGGAGCAACGTTAGCATTCATTTGTTTTTGGCCACACAACTGTCAAGTCAAATATTCAGTCTCCTTTAAGCTCTGTTTTGGTTTTCAAACTCCTGAGAAATAAAACTGGGTCTTTAGCTTGCTAGCTAGGTGCTCACCAGCTAGTCACTAACTTTGTCTGTGGCAGGAAACGCAGTAAATGAAAACACTGAAGTTGTGGGCCTAAAAACCAAAACAATGGGCTGAAAGACACCACAATGCTTTGTACAGCTGAGGGATAGATAGATAGATAGATAGATAGATAGATAGATAGATAGATAGATAGATAGATAGATAGATAGATAGATAGATAGATAGATAGATAGATAGATATGTGTGTAGAAATGCTGGGCAACAGATCTTGTCATTTAGTTAGAGACAAGTGGATGTTCTGGATTTTCACAATTTAAAAATCATGTTTGGAGATAATCTAAAAAAGCATCTTAAATATCTTGGTAAATAACTTTAATTCATTTTCTTCCAGCACAAATGTTTCCATGCCTTTGATTGCCATAAGAGATTTATTTTTACCTGTTGACTAAGATCCCCACAAGCATGACAAACACTCTCTGTCTGGCCACAGAAGTAGATATCACAAGGGTGATCCTCTTCCTTTTCAACATGCACTTGTGTGGCTTTCAGCTCCTGCAAAGCTGCAGCCACCTCCTTCACTCTGCCCACAACAGCCTGGAAGAAAAACAGAGCAGACTCAGATCAGAGGGCAGCAGCAAGAGAGACAGTTCAAAACATACACCTGCTTACATTCGGTTACTGTACCTCCAACTCCAGCAGAGCCTTACGAGCCAGAGTTTGACCGGCGGGCTGTTTCCACTGATTCAGCTGCTTTTTCTGCTGTTCTATCCAGCCGCGAACACGCTGTAACCGCCTCTCTCTGTCTGCACAGGTGTGATGTATCTGTTCAGCTTCATGAATCTAAGGGGACAAAGCCAAACAGTGGCTCATTCATGTGTAGAAATAATAGTCAGAAAAAGTCAGTCTACTTTTGAGAGTAACGCAGCACAAGCTTTTTCCATTGTTGTTGACATAAACTGAATTATGTTTATGGTCTGACTAATGGGTTCCAGTGATTATATAAACCATTAGCCAGTATTTGTGCTGATACAACATATTTGAGCATTAAAAGAAAAAAACAAATCTTTGGATTCTTTGACTACATTTCACACATAGGCTACATTTCACATATTAGCATTGATTAGCATAGCGCAAATGTAGAAAACACATCCATATCTGTTTGTATAGAACTGCTTTGCTAGCTCAACCTAGATTTGCTAAAATATTAGACCAGAAAATAAAGAGAAGGTTACATTTGGATCATTTCATTTCAGATTCTACAGGTCGTGGTGCTTTCCTGTATATTGGTAGCTGAAGAACAGACCTGGCTGTCCAGCTCTCTCTGAAGGTGCAGCCACTGCAGTCTGAGGGCGCCGAGTTTCTCTGCAAACATTGTACGCTCGGAGCGGAGAGCCTGGGCTTCCACTGCCACCACCTGAGGCCAAGACTGGCACAGGAAATCAAGAAGGAGCTGCCCATTGACTAGGCCTGCCTTTAACTCCTGAGAAAGAACATTACATAGACAGAAATCAATACAAACTCATATAAAAGTTTTCTAGTTTGCTCCTATATTTGCGCACTATGAAAAATCAGTATGTGACCTCGGAATGTGTTTTGATTTACTTTTTTCCAGTGTAATATGCTTATTTCATACATTTGTACTTACTTCTCTTTAGTGCTGTAAATCACCAGTAGTGCTTTAATTGCATTAATAAATATTTGCTTTGTCCTTAATCTTTGCCTTTCAAAGTAAATATTTATTGTGAAACAAATTCTGTCAAAATGTTACCAGTTATTCCCAAATGAAAAGAAAGAGTGTAAAAAAAACAAGGTTTCATTTATGTTTCCTTCCTTCCTTGTGTGGTTGGCTGATTTATCTTGTTGACACAGAAAACGTTAGACCTGCGAGACGAAGGGATGCTGAAACCCAGTGCTCATTCACTGAATGTCAAGCAAATTTCTCTAAATTTAGTAGAGTGTCAAAGTTTAAAATAAAAGCACTGACATTAAAATAACAGTTCAAATAGCACCACTCTTAAAGAGATGCACAGAAAAAGTCAAAGAGGACAGTGGAGGTATAAGTACCTGGTAGTGCTGCAGGATTTCAGTGACCTGAGCAGCATCTTTGGCCTTGAGGACTGTTTCTTTCTCCTGGCTCAGCCGAGCCTCCAGCCTCTTCAGCCGGTCCTCCAGGTCAGACAGCAGCTTCACCGGCGGCCATGCTGCCAGCAGCCGCTAACGGACACAAGACAGAGAAGGAAAGGATTTTAACTTTACATGAATACTTGAACTTTTCATTTCTAACTTTACTGCTTTTTTTTTTTAATTTATCCAGCTAGGTCATACAGTAAACATCAGTTCTATTGTGCCTGTCCAAATGATTTAATCTTTCTTTGGTAGATAAGATCTTTTCATCCTCTCCTGAGGTGATTGCCAAAGTACAAGACATCAAAATGAACCTTCTTCAAGACAAACCTGGCAGGACTGGAGTAATTACTATAATGTAGAATATCTGGTTCCATTCACTGGTGATAAATGGTGAGGAAAAAATTAAAAAGTGTCCTTCATCTCCTTTCTAAGTCCTCCCAAATTCCCTGTCCTCAATCACCCCAAAACTGATTTCAACAGGGTTTACACTCCCCTTCACTGGAGGGGATTTCTAATTATTTTTGAGAACTAACAGCACTTCCATGAAAGTTGGACCATTACACTTTATTTCATTGGAGGACTGTAAAATAGAGATGTTCAAAGTTTATAAGACATTTTGTCCAAAATTTGCAAAAAACCGAGCCACTAAATTGCATTTATTTCATGTAATTATACCACGGTGTAACTATTCATTTTACAGTTACGATGCAACTGCCGTCTACTTAAAACTCTCAAGTGTTTTTTCTCCAGCAGAAGGTGAAACCTTTGCAAATACTGTACCTGCTGCAGCCGGTCTTGTATCTTGGACAGGTCAGAGGTCAGCTGGCTCCAGTTGACCTCCAGCTGGGCGAGCTGTGCTCTCAGCCCGGAACAATCAGCTTCCCTCAGGTGGAGAAGCTGATTGGCTTCCCTGGATACAGACGCCCTCTGCACTGACATGGCTTCAATCTCCATGGAGAAGTCCTAGGGGATGTGGGTAGAACCAGTGTGAGACAACATGTCTATCATGTGTGATTGATGCATTTTAAACTGCTGACTGAGTTTTAATTTCAACCCGTGCATCCTTAGTTTCAGCCAGCAGCTGTTAAAGTCCATAACAAATCTGTTTAAGTATCTGTTTTCAATATTTAGATCATGAACTGTCACTAATATCAGTGTTGACAGTGTGTAGTATTGTGACGCCATTTCTCTGAAATTAAGTGAAGGTGGTGCACTGTAGGAGACCTATTACATCATGGTGGCTGCTCATGCAGCGAGTTCATCTTAAGTTTATTCCAGACAAAATTCAGCTGCATTTCACAGAGTTGCATGTTGTGAACTATTATTGTAATGCCAGTACAGTTTAAAACTGAAATGTCTGAAATGGCTATGATACAGTTATCTGGGGCTACATAATATAAACCAAACTTTTTTTTTTTTTTTTTACCACTTTCCCATGTTTCACCTGCAGATTGATGCTGCTTTAAGGGATTCAAATCACCACAAAGACTCAGAAAACATGTTTTTTTTTCCTGGGTGAAAAGTCCATAGTTGACAATAGTCATTCCCTATTTATGATATATAAATGCGCTGAGTAGACAAGAAAGCCTTACCAGCAGCTTGATCAGATTGTTGTGAATACACTCCTGGTTCAGGTCAGAGGTGTTGGCCAGGTTTGACCAAGTCTTCAGGTGTTTGTTGGCACCAACCAGCCATTTACTGACCGAGGCAAAGTCAGTCTGGAATCTGTGGGGAGGATGAGAGAAACAGATAGCTCATCCAGCGGGGCAGAACATGACTGCTCCTTAACAAAGAGTGAGTTAAGGACTTAGGCATGGGTCCTATACTGCTAAACAAGACGAACCATGTGAACAACAGATTGTTGAATTGTTGCTGTAAATTGATGACTCTCCTGAGTAATGAATTTAGGAATTAATCCCTCATGTCTGTTTTTAGGTGGCACATTTTGAATGGAAACAAAGTCTGTGTTTCACTCATATGTAGTGACTAAATCCTAGGGAATACCCTTAGATATAACTAAAACCTAATGTAGTGTCCACAAAAAGTTCTATTGAGCCTTTTGATATTTCACACTGTGATGGATTTGAGATTAAGCTTGCTCCTTCTCCAAATGGGCCTCGCTGCTAAAGAATTCTACTCAAAATGCGATCAAAGCTCTCATTAACACTTTGCACTGCAGCCTCCATCATTCTCCAAAAGAAGAAGAGAAAACTGGAAAATCCAAGGAATAAAAAACAGATATTGAGATGCTAATTCTCACAGGATCGCTCTTTTTGGCGAAATAACCTTTAAGGACATGACTGATCCTCATGAAATAAAAAAAG
Source organism: Macquaria ambigua (assembly GCA_008360985.2). Taxonomy (NCBI): domain Eukaryota; kingdom Metazoa; phylum Chordata; class Actinopteri; order Centrarchiformes; family Percichthyidae; genus Macquaria; species Macquaria ambigua. The sequence continues at coordinate 112,409 of VMKM01001702.1, read as the reverse complement.
AAAACACTGACAAACTATGCAATTATTACAAATCATATAAGGTTTCCAGATCATACTAGAAAAAAAATGGGTGTTGTACATTTTAACATACGTACAAATCAATACACGACTCAGTACATCTTCACAAATAAGACACAGTGTGACCTGGGACCCCATGAGATGACATTTCATCGTAGATGCCTTGTTGTTGTGTTTTTATTCCCTTTAAAAGCTTTGAATTAAATCAGCAACTTTGGCACAATATATTTACTCAGACAATAAAATTTGTGCTCAGGCAATCACTAAAACTGCCTGACCTACACTGATAGATAATAAATTCTTCTAGAGAGGGTAATGAGAGGGCAATATTTTCTTTTTTTAAATTTTGTTTTAACATAAGTTGGATATGGAAGATGGTATTTTTGAGCCTGTCCCACCTGGCCCGGCTGTCCTGGATCTCTCTGCAGTGTTGAATCTCCTGCTCTGTCTGCCTGTAGGCGCTCTGCCATCGCAGCTCCAGGGCGCCTCCTGCATGACTCACTGTGGAAGCAACCACTGGCTCCGACTGCAGCACCTTCCCCTGATCCAGGAGCAGTCCTAAAGCAGCTCTGCTCTCATCCAGCTGGACCAGTGTCTGCTGAGTGAAAAGGAGAACCAACAGTGTTTACGCTGAGTTCACATCAACCTCCATGAGATTCTCTTGCCAAGCCAATTTCACACTAACATATGAAAATACAGCATGGACCAACTGTGATGCAAAGCAGACAAAATGGTGGGTTAAGGAGTAAGAGTGTGTGAAATGTAAAATGTCATAAAAATGTCATACAAATGTCAGGAGGATGACAGAAAGGTGAAAAGAGAAAAGAAAATAGAGAGAATAAGAAACATGAGGGGTGAAAAATGAAAATACAGGAAAAACAAACCAACTACCACAACACGATTGATTCGTGCCACTCCAACTAACCCATCCACTGCTATGGCAACAGCTCTTTTTGTCTCTCTACAAACATGTCTTTGTCCCATCCAATCTGACGTAAACCATCTGAGAATCTATAAAAACCATCAAAGGAAAGAGAGGAGTTTAAAAGAGCACCAGCATGGTCCTCAATTTGGCCTTCATTACTTGTGTACCGTATACACCCAATTATTTTTTTATTCTTTCCAGGAAAAACAACATCAAAACAATTTCACACTAAAACTGGTTATTGACATTGTGCTTTTTAATTCTGATTTTGATTCTGGTGTTAGTTATTTGATGTTTTTAAAAAAAAATGTTTTATTTAAGTGGATAATGGGCCAAAACTGATGACTCGCATGTTTCTAGTGTTACTACAATTTAGTTGGAGTTGAGTTTAATTGAAAGTATCTCAAACATTACCAGTAAACTCCAAATCTGTCAGTCCCTCAGAATCAACAAAAGTGCAAGGGCTCATTTTTAGGGCAACCATTTCACACAAACGTTATTAAATAAATAAGCTCATCATAGCTGAGGCAGAGACATCAACACAAAAGAAGTCGATGTCTCTAGCTGTGTTTTAAACAAGTGTGAATATTTTTTTCATCTGGAAAAAACCTCTCTTCTCTCACCCTTTCCATCACTACTGTTCCCTCTACCTTTACATGAAATTAAACATATATACAGTAGTTCAGGCATGTTCTCTAGAGGCTGTTGGAGGCATGCAGGGAAATGTAGGAAATCAGTAACAGAAGTCTTATCAGGAGGCAAGTTGACGTACAAATTTAAAACTAAAAATCATCACACAAAAATCCTGTACATTGGCTGCAAAAGCATCATTATATTGCAAACATATACAGTATTACAGTAGGGAAAGAGACAGAAGAAAGGCAACCCTGAGAGGGAAGATGTACAGGATTACAGGAGGTACATAAAGCTGAGGAGAAGGAATGAGTAAAAAAAACTAAGAAGGAGCGAGCTGTCTGATGAGACAACAAACAAATTCAATATGTTTTTGTGCAGTGTGACAGGGTTTTTACCTGGCAGGCATCTTGTCTGTGTTGTACTAACTTCTCGTCGTCTCCCTCTGGTTCCCCACTGCTGATGAAGGCTTCAAGATCATCCAGCATAATGCCCAGTCGACCACAATTATCCTCCCACCGGGTCCACTCCTGCAGCAGCCATAAACCCACACATCAGTTTTAACATTTGATTTGTGAGCACAAACAGCCAATACAAACACTTTTGTTTATGTATGACTTAAATGGCCCTCAGCAAATGTGCACTACAAACCTGGAGCCTCCTCTGAGAAGCCACTTCCTGTTCCAGAGCCTGTTGCTGCAAAGCTTTGGCTCTGACTTCCAACTGTACCCGCTCGTCCTCTTGACACTTGAGTGCTTCTGGCTCACGTTGGAACAGATGCTGCACGAAAGCCAACTGAGACCTGAGGACCTGCAGGAGCTTCTGGATCACCAAGAGACCAGATTTATGACAGAAATGAAGTGTAATAATTGCAAAGTTAGCCTGATGAATACATTGAATGTGACTGAGGTCTAAATATCTTTGCGTTAAGTCTGATCATTAGTTGTTTGAGGTTGTTTTAGCACTGGACGTCGCTTTGAGAACCATCAAGACGCTTCTACACACTCTTGGGAAAGTGTCTAGCTTAAATCTGGTCTTTGTCTGCCTGTTGAAGAACTTGCTGAAAGCACAGTGAGATACCTTGTGCCTGCAGAGATCAGCTTGAAGTTGGCTGCGGTTGTGAACCTGGCTCATCTGCCCCTCTGTTATGCATTCTTCACCCAGTTCCAGGAGGTGAGTTATCCCCTGAAGCAAGGACCGGGAAGCTTGCTGTAGCTTGGCTTTCTCCCCTGGACTCTCCCTCAGATGTCTGCCCAGCACACACTGCTGAGAGATGCAGGAAAAGCACAAAGTTTAAGGAAAATACTACTAACTTTTGAAACACAGATCCTGCATCACTCCTACTTTGATATTAGTCTGTAATTGGGACTGGTAAATGACTGGTTTCTTTTTCTGATAAGGTGTAGTTGAAGCCATATTTTAGTGGGTATTATTTGGTCATTTGTTTTTTCTATTTTCTTAGGAAAACTGAAACGTTGGTCATTCATTATGGCACCCACATCAGGTCAATAAGTTTTGAATCCAAATTCTTCTTTCTCCATGTGTCATTAAAATCAGAAATCATAATGTAGCAGTTATGGCCTTTAATGGTTGAAATGTCTGCTCTTTGATAAAAGCTCTCCAATTAGAAGTTTCTTGTTATGTAATGTTGTTGTTATGAGAGTTAATTAGAACATACATTCAATATACATAGGCAAACATGCACAAACACACACACAAAAAGCTGCACTTGTTAGCACTGGTTACCTCCAAACTGGGAGCATCCTTTATGCTGGGGAACACCTCACTTCGTCCCAGTTCAAACTCGTCCAAAACACAGAGCTGGTTGGAGGGGAGCTCCTATGTGACAACAAGTACCATGTGTTGTTTCAGAACAGTGGTGGAAGAAGTATTCAGATCCTTTACTTAAGTAAAAGCACCAATACCACAATGTAAAAATACTCTATTACAAGTAAAAGTCCTACAATCAACATTTTACTTAAGGAAAGGTAAAGAAATATTATCATCAAAATGTACTTAAAATATCAAAAGTAATAAAAAGGCCTTGTATGTGAAAACCTACTTGACAATAAACTTGATTCTGATTCTAATAGTCATTGTGTAGCAGAAATGCTCTTGTCAGTTTTATATTATGTTATATATCCTTTTTAAGCTGGTCGAGAGGCAGCTAATTTGAATGACTTTCTATGCTGTTTAATCTATAGCAATGCATTACATTTCATTAAGTGTATGATGTGTGTAAAATCTAAATCTGTAAAGTAACTAGTATCTGAGAATTAAATGTAGTAGAGTAAAAACTACGTTATATCCATCTGAAATGTGGTGGCGTAGAAGTATGAAGTAGCATAAAATGGAAAGTACCTCAAAATTGTATTTAAGTATGGTACTTAAGTAAATGTAGTTAAGATACTTTCTGCCGCTGGATCAGACAACGTACACATTCACTTAATAGATTAGAAAAGGATGGCATCCAAATTATTATGTTGCCATTTAGAATTACAATTTTACATTTAGAAACATTCTACAGCCATTAAGCATAATAATTAATCAAGTCCAAAGCTCCAAAAGCCAAATTTTAGTCCACAAAAGTATTTTTTTTCTTGGTTCTTTACAATTGGAAATGTAGTGATACATGATTTCAGCACATGGTGGTCATTTGACAATGGAGATGTGCGTCTTCCAGAAGCAGTTGTTTAAATGAAAATGGTTCATGGTAATTATCATTAGAGGCTGTGAGAAATGACATAATGTATTCCTGGAATATATCGAACTCTGTGACTGGTTTGTATTTCAAACCTGATGTTGGTGTGTGATGCCCAGACGTTCAATGAGCTGATTGTGTGATGAGCTGAAGACCAGCTGGACCGTGTGTAGACAATCCTGAAGGGAGGTCAAACAGCGGAGAGCTCCCGGTTCTTTCCTCGAAAGTGCAGGCCTGGTGTCCGACTCCACTTTACTCAACAGCTCAGCCAGAGCCACCAGCTCAGTTGATACACACTATTGTATTGAATTTAGTCAGAAACACAAAAACAGAGTGCTTTTAGAATGAATAGAAGATCCACTTATAAAGAAAAGGTATAAAGAAATAAAAACAATTACACATTTTGAGAAGTGGGGAAAAAAATCAGTCCTTTTTTATCAATCTGCCTGCACCTTTTTTTTTTTTTTAAATACTGTAGATTTTACATAATACAGAGCTAGGTTATGCTGTATGTGTGTGATTGGGTCAGTCACCTCCTGCTGTAGCAGCCTCAGCTGGGGTTCATCTTCACCAGCGCCACCAGGAGTCAACAGAAGGTCCGTCAAAGTGTCCAGACAGAGGAGGACCCTCCGTACAGCCTCGTACAACTCCTCATTTCCACCTGGATGTGAACCGTCTGCAGAACTCACCTGAGAAACAACCAAACGCATGGTGATCACTATCACTCACCGCAATGTTTGCCATGGTAAAGAAACTTTATCTTCTGTGGTTTAATTTTAGGAACAACTTGGTTCTTTCTTCATTTAAGGAGCAGTGTGCTGTATTACTAAACATTGCTAAATGGATAAAGCCAGGAAAACTCAAACCTTTCATAAATATGATTTAACAAATCAGATGTTCTAAATATGGTTTCTAGCTTGCTGTTTCGGTCAACTATAAGAAAATACATTCATATAAATTAACACGTTTGCAGAGTTCCATGTTAGTTGATCATTTGTTGGACAATTTATCAAAAACAGAGAGTATTATTTAAAAGAATCAACAATCTCTGAGTCAACCACCAAGTCCTTTTGAGTAGGAACACTTTAACCTCTGTTACTATTGTACATACTGTGTGTCTTAGCATGGTGATGGACTCATGTGCCCTCTGGAGAACGGCAGAAGCAGACCCGGTTGATATCAGCTCCCTCTCTGGAACCTAAACAAAAACATAAATTAGTAGTTTAAGTTTCACAGTGATTGAAGGAAAAAACAGAAAGTATACATGGAGGGAATAATTGGACAGGGTGCTAGGAGTTCAAACTATGCTGCATTCATTCATTTCCCTGTCAGGACAAATCCATTCTCACTTGTATTTGTTTTGACACAAGGACCATAACTTTCCTTCCTGTGTAAAAAAATATTTTAGTGGCTGCTTTATCACTTACCATTTTTTCAAGGCTCTTGCTATCGGTTATATTATGTAAAACTAGGTACTTTATAACTCTTAAAGTGAATAGTCTGTCATTACACAGGGACCAAATGTTCTCTTCCTCCTCCTCATTTACCAAAGTACCTGTTATAAGAGGTTTAGCCCCTCTGTTGCCCTGGAAACAGATGTGATGGTCTCCGCCAATGCTCAACTTAAAAAATAAAAATCAGAATCAACCTGTTTTAACCCTCCTAAAATCAGAAACAATCTTATTATTTTCTTACCTTTTCACGGGTCCCTCCATCCTCTGAGCTGATCAGGGTTTCATGCTCCTCCTTAACTTTTTTCAAAGTGGTCAGTTTTTGAGAGATCTGGGTATAAAGTCGTCTCCACCTTAGCTGCTCCTCGTCATCTTCTTCATGTCCAGCCGAGCTAGGGACCAAAAAGAACACACAATAAGCCTGAGTCTATGGTATGCTACGTGCATGTGAAAGTCTTTGTCATCAATGCCTATGACTGGCACTCTGTCTTTTACCTGATCGGCACCTCAGACGACTCCTGGGCTTGATGGGATTCTTCTACCAAACTACTACGACTGGTGCGGACTTCACTTTGCTCCTTCAACACATTAAGAGTATCCTGGAGGTTGAAGAGAAACAAGGAGAAATGCAAGCAAACAAATAAATGAATTGCAATTTTCTCACTGTTTCTATTGTGTATTATTTTAATATCACTTATCCTCAAGAAACATCACATTAGACATAATTCATGTTCAGGGTTAATCAGTGTTAATTTAATGTGAATTTTTCATATTGTGCATATTGTTTTATAATATCTAATATTTTTTCACATTTTATTATTATTGCAGTACTTGCTTTATCTTTCTTTATAGTTTCTACATACTGTTTATTGTTATGCACCAATACATCAAGGCAAATTCCTTGTATGTGAAAACCTACTTGGCAATAAACTTTTTCTGATTCTGATTTAACGCTATGTAAACAGTCAAGCTTTTATAATTATCTTTATTTCAAAGCTGGATGTCACTGACTTACTAATATTCTACATTTTAAAAGAAGTTAAACATTTCTAGTTGGAAACATTTTTCAAAGGGCGTCTTTTCTTTCTGTCTCTACACTTACCAGAACTTTACGGGGAGTTGTGGACAAAGACAGACCTTCGTCTCCCTCCTCTATAAACTCATCTGATGCTCTGGTGGAGGTGAATGGAGTTACAGGTCTTGCAGGTATCTGTCTTGTGTCTTCCACTGCAGCTGCTACCTGAAGGGACTTTGAATGAGGCTCGGTGACGAGGGTTTCACGTTTTGGTGATCCATGCTGGTCCAGTGTAGCAGCAGCAGTAAACTCGTCTTCAGCTGCTGGAACGGCTGCAGCGATTAGTGACTGATCCGTCATAGTTTCAGTACTAAATGCTTCGCCAAAATCAGCTTTGGAATCCATTGTTATCAATCCAGTTTCAACATTTTCTGATCCATCCTCTTCCTCTGTATCAAGCCCAGGATTCGCAGATAAAAGCCCAGTTTCAGCACTTTTTGAACTCGTCTCCACTTCAGAAGAAAACTGAGCAGCCAAACTCTCCAGTGTCTGAAAGACAATTAAGATTAATTTAACTGAAAATGATCCGTCTCTGTAATAGTCAGTGAATAAATACAAGGGCGGACACATCTTTGAATTAAAAAACAAAATGTCACAATTTGTCAGTATCATCGTTACTGCCATATTAATTTATCTGAATAGGTGTGTATTTTAACCCTGAGGAAATAAATACACCAATAAGAAAGACTTTTTAAAAACATAGCAAAAAATTGAAAGTTAAGGATTCAAACCAAATGTGCTTAATGTCCAAAGTGCTCATCAAACAAGTCCAATCTATGAAATGAAAAATATTATTTACCTTTACTTCTGATAGTGGTTTAATTTCAGCAATATCCTCACTTTGCACATCTGAAGTGTTGAGTGTCTCCTCTGGGTCCTGACACGTGAATCGTATAAATATACAAATGCAAATGGAATCCATGCACACACACACAATGGGAATGGCATGTGTATGTATGTATGTGTATATGTGTATATGTGTGTGTGAGAGAGAGAGAGAGAGAGAGAGAGAGAGAGAGAGAGAGAGAGAGAGAGAGAGAGAGAGAGAGAGAGAGAGAGAGAGAGAGAGAGAGAGAGAGAGGAGACAGGTTTCTGAGGAGCAACATATTTCAAGCAGCTGCTTCTGACAGTGCCAGAGTGGATTGGGAGGCAGGACAGCCTGCCTGACACAGCTTCATGTAAACATGCAAAAACATGCAAAAATCCTCCACACCACAGGGAAAAAGAAGCAATATTAATGTTGAAAATTAAATGAATCAAAATATAAATAAAAAGGATGAAAAGTACGAGAGGAAGGAGCCCAAGAAATTGAGTTTCATTCCAAAACGTGTGTATTTTTTAAAATATCTTGCCACGTCTTAAATGTATCCCTTCGTGAGGATTGGGTTAAATTGAGTGATTTTTAATAGTGAAGTTTTAATGACAGCAGTTGACATTTTGGAATGAAACCCAAAGTAAAAGGAGGTACCCAGAAACATGCTCTCCTGAGCTGTAATTATTTTTCCGATTTACCTCTGGAATACTGCATGTTAGTGTGTCAGAGGACGACGAGTGACAACTCTCGTTTTCCTCATCCTCCTCTTCCTCTGAATTAGACACCTCAAAAGCCTCCTGCTTTTAGTGATAAGGGTGAATGATATGATCAAAACTGTGATTTATAAGGAAAATGGAACAAATAACCATCTTTCCAATGACTACTCGTTCCTTAATTATCTTAAATATAACTTTTTCTTAATCAGGGTTCGTACAGCTTTTTAAGAGTAAAATTCAAGCACTTTTCAAGCAATTTCAATGTACCTAAACCAAACATTTTCAGACTCTCGAAGCCTTTAATTGTTACTATAAATGCCAGGAGACAACAAACAAATATGATGACGGAATCGTTTCATTTCAAATAGTAAAAGATTTTTGGTTTACATGAGTGATCATGTAGATGATGAAACACTAGATTTAGTTTAAAATTAAGCATTTTTCAAGGAGTATATTGGAATTAAAGCATATTCCTAACCTTAAAAACATAACGGTTAAAATTAAGCATTTTCCAAACTTTCAAGACTTTGTACGAACCCTGCTGAATGTAATGTTCAAGCAATATCGGTGAGGAGAAGTGTTTCTTTTCAGGATGCATACCACCAAGACTCCATTAGCAGTCATCCACTCCTTTTTGCTGCATTTACCATCTCTCATCTTTTCTTGACAAATGTGATTTTAAGTATGAAGCAATTTCACTGCTTAAAACTATACTGTATAACAAGAAAAAGGCTTGAGTAATGGAGTCTAATGGAGGAACACATGTTGATTTAGTGAACACGTATTTCCTTTAGAATTGTTCATTTTTTGGGGAAGATTCATATTAAACTAATAAATAAATTACTTATCTTCTTACCCAGGAAACAACTAAGTTTTGTAATTGCTATGTGCAGTCTTAAAGTAATCTAAAAGTGATTTTACAGACATCCAAAAGCTGTGCTAACTGAGATAAACTGAGTGCAGATGATTGTTCTGAGCTGCATGCTAAACATACAATATGCCGTTTGCCACTCGTTGTGTATGTACAATAGGACAATAATAGAATAATTCCCCAAAAAACAAACCATCAATTTCAAGGATTTTGCTTGAGCCTGCCTCACAGCCCAGTACAACGGACGGTGCATGTTTTAGGGCGATGCTTTTTGGAGACAGGACTGTAACCAGGCAGGTTCAACTAATCCCAGAAAACAGAGGGAATAAATGACAGTCACCAGGCCTGACTTCCTTGAACAATTCACCAATTTTACTTGATGTTCCTTATTCAAAATTTACAATTTGGCAACCAGTGGGAATCCTGGACTTGGTGACTGTCAATTTTATTTCCCCAAACAGTTTAATTAAAAAGTGGTGGCGAAATTGTTAAATTGTCAGCATAAAATAATCAAAGAGGACATGTTTAAACGGTTTGATTCAAAGATGAATTCTAACTCTTAAATTCAAACATCTCATTAGTGGTATTGATTTGGCTGATGATGAAGTCTACCTTGTTATGACTGGGATTATTATTACCTGGACTAAGAGTCTGTGTGGAGATCTGTCTAGCTCTTCAGGTGTATCAGAGAATGTGGTGGTGCCAAGATCCTCCTCCCTAATCTTGATCTATGTTAGTCGAAGAGACAAGAAAAACAGAAAGACAATGACAAAAGTTGATGAAAAACCTTTTCAAGTCTGTACAGCAGAATATTGTGTTTGTTTGTGCCACTGTGCTGTGAGTAACAAAGCCGAAGGCTGAGAAGATCAGCACACTGGTTCCACTAAAAAAGATAGAGAACAACCTTCAGTGTGTTTTGTAGAGAAACATTACATAAAGACACAACCTTTGGCTAACAAGAAACATCCTCAATCGCTTTATTTTCTCTGTTCCATGTGAAGTTATACCAGCAAAATAAGTACAGTCCTAAGCATTCATGAAACAGCTTTTGTCGAACCCCCCCAACTCTTCTACAGTAACAGAACAAATCAATTATTCTTTCTCTGTGCATTGACATTCAGACTTCATGCTGTACCTCCAGCAGCATGGCTTGTTGCTGGGTGAGTTGTTCCAGCTCCTCGAGCGGCTGCAGGAGCAGTCTGACTCTGGAGAAGACCAGCAGGTTCTCCTCTGCTCCCTGGGGGAGGTGAAGCTCTCCTTTGCATCTCTCCATCTCCTCCAGCGTCCTCCGCATTGACCGCATGTTGGCCAGGATCACCTTCAGGTTGAAACAGGAAAAACTGGTTAATCTGTGGTAATGTTTACATTTTTTGTCTTATGAGTAACTTATGCTGAGGTTAGATCTATATACCAGTTGGCTGTCTTATAAAACCTTTAATATGATATGATATCAGACAGACAAATTGTTGCTTTATACTTTAGAACGCAGAAGAAATTTTAAGTGTTACAATAGATCTGTGCTAGACTCTTTCTGTGAAGATGAATACCTCCAAAATCTTAATTTGGAAGGATAAAAAATATAACCAGTAATTTTAATTTTGAAAAACATTTCAAAGTTAGGGTGTGTCTCTATTTGCTTGTAAGAAGACTTTTTCAATTTGCATCTGTGGTAAATCATTATTGTGCAAGTTATTTTACATGCGCCTGAAAAAAAAAAGTTAATTTTATTGTACCTGATACCGGGAGACTCACGAAAGATAATAAAATGGTCAAAACTGAAGCAGCAGAGGCCGAGAAATCCTGACTTTTAGTTGCTAGAAAGGTCAAGCTCCAAAAATTCTGGTTCCTACAATTTTCAACAGTTTTCACAGGATGAGTAGGACTCTGCATGAATAGTAAACTCAAGTTCATGTGTAAAATCAGTGGTCATATTTTCATATGTGAACATTGTCAAATCAGTGCTTATTTTAGTGGATATAGAGAAAGAAGTTGTGGGATGTCATATTATGCTAAAGGAAGAACTGTATGCTTCCTTCCTTAATGAAGCAGTCTTACATCTAATATCCTTTTTAGTCTTAAGTGTTTCATATTTTTACTACCGTTTGCATGTTCTATGTGGGCATTGCTATTAAAGGTATTTGCATGAAATTAGTAAATAAGAATTATAAATGCATTGTGTTACCTGTCGGTTGTGAAGATGCTCCGTCAGAGTTATGTTGGAGTTGTCCATGGAGGATAAAATCGCTCTGATCTTCGGGACATTCTTCTCCATGGTCTTCAGCTCCGCTTCTATTGCCTCCACCACCTGAAATGAAAATTGCCAGCAACTTTTTCAGAGCTACTGAGTGCATTTCTCTTGATTTCATATTACGTAAAAATATATCAAATGGGGGCCTCCTTCACGCATGCCACAATATCCCTGGTTTAATTCTGTCAGGGGACTTTTGTTGTAAGCTCTCTCTCATGTTTCCAGTCCTTAAAACTGTCTACAGATGTTTATGTCTGTTTTATCAGCCCTAAACCTCAAAGTGTGGCCACAAGCCAGAGCAAAATCTCATCCACTGAAAGATTCCACAGATTCAGTTAATCTGCACAAATGGAAGTCAGGTGTTAGACCTGGTCACAGAAGGAAAATCCTCTCTGCACAAAGGAAGTAGGAGGAGCCAAAATGTAGAGGGGAAAAAACATTCCTGCAGTTTCCTCCCACTGCCTTGTGGGGTCACTAACACTTTAAAATATTTACCGCGACAGCCTGCAGGAGCTGCTCCAGCGGCTCTAGGATCTTGCGCTGCATTTTGTGGACTTGCTGGTCGTTCTGGTCCAGCCTCTCCTCCTGGGTGCTCATGTCACACACAGCGGAGATCTCATCCAGGACTGGCCTGAAGTCCTGCAGGGTGTGTCTGATCCTTTCAGAGTCGTCCAGGACCAGCTGTAGTTCAGGATTTAAAATTATATTCGTCATTAACATGAAAATGCTTGTGGTTACTGTGGTCAATATTGAAACATGTCTATTAGGGTGACTGATAAAGCCTGACATGTGCTGTAGGAAATAGTAATGGGATACAATAAAGAAAACTATATTATAATGTGGGTGTTAAATACATAGATGAATTAAATTAATGAATAAACTGTTAAAAGAAATAAAACAAATAAATAAAGCAAAATACAGCATGTATACAGGTTGTGTAAAAATGCCAGGATGATGGAGGTATCAATGAAAACACATCACAGATACAAAACAGACATATATTTAGGATAAAACACATGATGAAATATGAGAATATAGAGAAAAAACATAATACAGAACACAAACAAGAATGTGAAATTAGTTATCAAAGGTCTTCAAAGCTTTTTTTGTGTTTGTTTGCTTGTTACTTGGTATCACTGACCTGCAGGGAGTTTGCATGATTCTGGAGGCTTCTGGCTGTTGTGAAGGAGCAGGGAGCACTGAGCCATGACTGTGCCTCATCTAACCAGCAGGTGGCGCTGAGCAGAATGTCTTCAAACTCCTGAAGACAGGCAGGGATCTGACAAAGGAACATAGAAATTATAAGGAAGCAGAATGGAAGTTTTATAAATAGATCTTAGAAGCCACTTTCCACATTGATGTACCTGTTATGTAGTGCATTTTCAAGATACATAATAAGTCAAACCATTTTCTGGTTCCTGTTCCCTGGAGTTTGAGGCCTCACATCACCACTTTTCCTGCATTCTATACAGTACTGTATAGTGTAGATATAACATTGTATGCCTGACCTTGCTGAGGAAGGCGGTGCGCTGCTCGGCCATCTGTGCTGCGTTTTGGTAGAGCTGCAGTGGTTGGGTGAGTTGGTCCATGAGCAGGTGGGCTTGATCTGGATGCTCCTCCGCAAGATCCTGCACCTCGTTCTCCAGGAGCATCAAGCGGCTGTGCCAGGTGTCCAGCTCATCCCACACATGCTGGAGAACAAACAGTGTAAAGTATGCAGGGCTTTGAAGTGACAATGTAATCCTGGATTGCCATCAGCTCTCAGCAGTGGCTGCTTCAGTTGATTTGTTCCCGTTGTTTTGTCAGAAGTGAGCAGACACGGTTAAGTTGTGAATTAGACACTTATAATCTGTCATTTTTTGTTTAGTAGTCAAATTTTTTTGCTAGCTTGCTACACTGTAGTTTCTGGTCAGTTAGCCAACCTTCGTCTTATAGCCTACACACATTTGCACAATAGCTAACATACTATTGGTGGCTGGCGGCTTTTACCTCAAACTCAGTAATGCTAACTGTGATTAAAAAAATGGTATATATTATCAATTGGTAAAGAGTGATGGATTTAAAAGATAAATAAATGAAATTTAAAACATCTGCAAGACATCCATGGTAAATATGGAAACATGTTCAATCTCTCAACTGGTTCATATCAGCAGGTTTATTTACATGCACACACAGGCACACAAGCAAACATAAACCAGGAAATACACACACCTTGAGTACATTTTGAGCTTCATTGACTGTTGGACTGCTTTGCTCCAGTAACGCTTTCACTTTCTCCAGGCCAGAACCCAACTCCACCACTTGACTAGCCAGCTTCCGAACTGGGGTGCTCTTCTCCATGAGCTGCAGAATGACCACACGCACACATTTAGAAAAATATAAGAGGTTTTCCTCGCAGGTAGTTCATGTGACTTTGAGGATGGATTTCATTCCTGTTTCCAGTTACCTTCTCCTCTTCTCGTTGTAGAGACAGATGAACTTCTTGTAACCTTCTGCTGATATCAGCTGGTATCTCAGCATACCGGCTCTGCACACCGTCTATGATACACTTTAGTTTGGCCCTCTGGGAGGACAAATCCTGTCTGAGCTCCTGTCAGTGTGGAAATGCGCAAGAAGGAAGGACAGGAAATATGAAAGACAGAGAGAAGAAGGGGTCAAAAGTTTAGCTCTAAACTCCGTCTTTCCAAATTTGTTTAACTTATTTTTCAGTTAAAGGTTGAAGGTAAGCTTACAGCAGCCCCTCACAAGTTTAGTATGCTCTATCTTTAAAAGAGAAGGATGACTGGCAGTAAACCATTTACTGTACTGCTGATCGCTTACATATGAGACAGTTTAGACCGACATCAACTTGAAAAGACCACTTACATTCTGTAATCTAATTACTGAAGCTACATGTGGTCTGTAGCTGCAACTGACATAAACAGGCCTGTGAACACAAATTATATTTCTCACTGCTGCAGTGAAGGGCTTCTAAGCAAACGCTGACATTGTATCTCAAAGTTAACATAAAATCACACTTTAAAAAAAGGTAAAATTATGACTTAAAACTTCACCGTTTCATCATTGATAAATAACCAAACATATACAGTACAAGTAAAATAGATTGAAAGACACTTGTCATTATTTTACTCATATATAAAATATCATATATTTTTGCTTTTCTAAATGTCACTTCAACTCTCTTTACAAATCTCATGCTCCAAGCTTTTAAGTTTGGACTACAAAGCATAAAAAAGGAGGCTGACCTGCTGTTTGCATGGATATGAACAGGCGCCCAGCGAGGCAAGAATGGCGAACACGTGTTGCTCCACCTCTCCTATCTCCTTTTGGACTTGCTCTCTCTCTTTCTCCTCTGCCTGGGCTGCAGCTACCACCAGCAGGTTTCTCTCTTTCAAGCTGCGGAGAACAGTATCTTCTCAGCATCTCTGACATTAATGAGTAATCAATTTCCACATGTATATTAAACAAATCCCACCTCCTGACATTCTCTTGGATCTTCACTAGTGTTTTGCCAACTGGTCCAGGGCTGATGGGATCCTGGGAACTAGATAACCTCAGGGCGTGCTCCAGTCGATGCTCCAGGGAGGCTAAGGCCTGCTGCTCCTGCTCCAGCCCAGCCTGGTGCATCTCAGCCTGAGCCAGAAGCTGCTGGGGTTCCTCCTGAGTGAAGCTCACAGTGGAGGAGTCAGGAACGTCAGCCTGAAAACTGGCCAAAAAGCTGCAACACTGCTCCATCTAAAGAGAACAGAATTTAATCCTCATTACATCTATATAATACTTTTCTCTGCTCTTTATGTCCTGTATGTTATGCTGCAATAACCCAATTTGGTCTCAGAAAGCAACAAAAGTCACTTAACACAGAAAGGCAAGGTAACAGAAAATGACACACTGTGGCTTGACAAAGCACTAATCCTTCAGTTCTGTAACCTCACACACATTTTGCAGTCAGAAAATACAATGAGAAAGCAGAAAAATAGGGTAAAATTTGGTCATGTTTAGATGCAAAAGCTGTAAAAGTACATTTTCTTGGTGAAACTCACACTTGTAGTGATGTCCTTCCATTCCTCTCCTCTCTGCTCTGTGTGTGCCATCAGGAGGCCGAGACCACGTCGTAATGACACCCAGCGCCTCCAGAGGGCGCCTAGCTCGCCGTCCTTTCCGACCCCACAGCCCTGCATCGGACATCCAGCCCTCAGTTCTTCTATCTTACCAGTGAGGCTGTGCAGCTCTTCCATCAGAAGCTTCATGAAGAGATTAAATAAAGTTCAAATTAAAGTTAGCTAGGAATTGTAAATTGTCAAAATCTATGACATGCAATGTTCAAGTATTTTGAAACATTTTCTAATCACCAGCATAATAACTCTGCATCAAACCTACCTTAGCTCTTTTTTGTTGGGCAACACATTTGTCATAAGATGTCACTTGTTCTGCAGCACATTCTGAAAGCTTGGCTTCAAGCCCTGAAAGACGCTGACGAATGTCATTGTGACACTTCCTGTGGCTTTGTTGCCTTATTTCACACCTGGGAGAAATTTGTCTTTTAGGTGTTTATTAAAATTATGAACAAGAAAAACACAGAAATAATCACGACAACGTAAGACAGAAGCTTTAAAAGACACGCTTCAATGAGATAAGAACAGCCAGTACCTCTGCAAGGTCTCCAGCCTGAGCTGGGCTTGGGCCTCTAGCATGGCTCTTCCCACCAACAACTGACTGCAGATGCTGATGTGGAGCTGCTCAGTCTTTGGGCGGGACAGGAAGGGTTGTTGAGGCACCAGTTCCTCAAGGTGGCAGATATGAATCTGAAATCCATCTTCAAGAGCTTCTAGAGCCTGCTGAGTCTGTCTTTGTTCCTCAGTGCAGTCCAGAAACCCTCCAGGAGCTGATAAGAAGGTAGCTTCAGCATTATGAAGGAAGCCTATTGCTCCCTGAGCAGCCCACTGGTAATCTTTCAAGGATTCTCTAGCCTGGGATAAACGCTCCTGTTGGATACATGTTACATGATCAAGCACAGTTTAGAGAAACAACACACAAAAGTATGAATTGCAAAGTTGAAAATTCTCAAAAATGGGCTGGATTAACCTTGAACATTTAAGCTTACCATTCGTAAATGGCACTCTTGCATGGTTGCATCCCTAAGAGCGTACAGTTCCTTGTAGTTCTTCAGGTTAATTTTTTCTTTCCGTCCCAGACCTTCCAACACCCTCATCCCAGTCTCCATATTTCTCCAGATAACCCAATACCTTCGTAGTGCAATATCTATGGCTTTTTCATCTGGATCTACTGGTTCGACTTCCTCCAGCTCCACTCTTGTTCTTTGGAAACGCTCTATTAAGGCAGGAAGCTCGGAGGAAAAGCGCAGACCTAGCAGAAGCTTGGCCTCTAAGTTTTTGATATCATCTGTGACAGAATCCTCCCAGGAGACTGAAGTTTCCACAATGCTGCGAATCCTCTGCCTCTCTGAATTAAGCTCAGATGGGTAGAACTCCTGAGCTATGGCCTCCAATTGGTCCGCTGCTTCTTGACACTGTGTCTTCACCAAAGGAAGTTCAACCAAGAGTGTTTGGCATAGTCTGAACCTCTCACCCACACTGATCGTTTTATCTTTGGCACGCTGGATTTGCTCTTTGGCAATGTCCCTAGATTCCTCCATTTGTCTCCTCAGGTGCAGATATTTTTCTTGCTCAAAGGCATTAATACTAAGAGCTTTGCACTGGTCCTGCAGTTCCCCAATGGCGCACAGCAGGGAGTTTCGCTTGGCTTCCTGGCAGTGACGAAGCTCTTGTACTTGACACTGATGCTCCATTAGCATGTGCTTCAAATGTGCAATTGTTGAAAGGGCTTCCTGTGTTAGAGGGAACCTCTGCTGCTTCAAATCAGTGGAAATTTGCTGTAAACTAGCCTGGATGGTCGATAACTCCTCATCTGAAGAGGTTTGCTCATGAATCAGCTCCTCCAATTCCCAGCTGGTTGCTTTCTCATGAGCTAGCAATCCATCTAATTTTGTCCAAAGGCCTGACAGTCTGTTGACAAGGTAGCGGCTCTCTCCTGGACTCAACCCTACGGCTATTTCCCTGCAACTGTCTGCCATTGCTTCCACCAGTTTCAGCTGGCTCTCTATCTCCACTGTGGCTAATTTGTGACTTTTTAGCTCGCTCTCCAGCTTTCTGATGTCAGCTTTTGAAACACTGTCAACATGGATGCAGGGGTCTCTTTTAGCATGCATTTCTGCTAGCCAGGCATCCATGCTAGCAAGCTGGCATAACAGCTTCTCCCTCTCCTGCAGATTTTTCTTCATGGTGTCAAGAACATGATCCAAGCTGTCAGCAATGGCTTCATACAGGTCTTCTACTGTCTTCAGTACTTGGTCACTTTCCTCCTTTTCCATATCAGAGGCTACATCTTTCATCTGCTCCACTTCTACTTGCATCTTGGACCTTCTATACCAAATATCAGTCTGAAATTTCTTCATCTCAACAATCTGAATACGAGCCTCCTCGGGGAAAAGAGCTAACTTTTTCACAATACAGATGTGATTTTCTGCCTGCTTGGCCCACATGATCAAGTCTTGTAATTGCTTGTTGATCTTAGCTGAAGAAATGCTGCCACAGCTGTATGTGTCAAGCTTGCTCTTGGTGACATTCAGCAAGGACCCCAGTTCCTGAAGACTATGTTTGATCTCATCCTTCTCTTTCTGACCCAGAGAGAAATGGACCAGAGCATCTGACTGGGACTGTAAGTGCAGATAAAGTTGGTTGTACAGTTTTAGGTCTGTGGTCAGACAAACAAATTCTAAAGTGCTTTTGCTGTCATGGCTTTGAAAATTGGATGTCTGAAGAGCTTCAAGCTTGGCTTTAAGCTGTTCGGCCTCTTTTATTAGAAGAGAGGATTGAGAGGTGGAGCTTGAGGCGTGCTGCAGAGCTCTTTTGATACTTCCTTCTAAAAGCCTCCATTCCTCCTGGACATCTCCAAGCTGGGCAAGAAGAGCACCTGAACTTTCAGCGTCGCTCAAGTGGGCTGACAATTGGCTACTCAACTGGAGGAGCTCTTCCATCATGTCTTTTTTCTGAACCATGGTTTGCAGCAGGGCATGGAGTTTGTCAGCTTGAAGGGCACTGCTTCCCAAAGTGTTTCTGGCAAAACCCGCAACAAAAGAATATGAGTGTATCACGTATCAGGTACACAAACAAATGCTATTAAGTTATAATGACATTAACTAGAGTAAAAGCTTACTCACAAGCTCATTTTGTCCTTCTCATCAGCTAGAACATCAAGGAAAGCTCTGGTGATCTTCATCAGTGTGTCATACTGTTTGACCTGATCCAGCTGTGCTGCTTTGACCTGCACTGTGGCAGAGGCATCCAGCAGTGCAGCACTCCACTGTCCTTCAACACTTTTTAAGGCATATGGGTCACAAATCCTGGCAGCACTCACCTGCTCCTGCACACAGTGCCTGTAGTCCTACAGTAGACAGGACAGACATCAGATTAAAAGATCTGACATTTTTTTATATTATTGATTTTTGTGATGATAGATTACATTTTAAATATACATGCAAAGAAGAATAAAGATACATTTATATTTTACTTAATTTAGAAAAAAGGTCAAGGGGTAAACAGAGATACACACCTCTGCCTCTTGTAGTTGTTTGACCATTGCGGTGACATCAAGTTGTGCTGGTTGATAGCGACATGCCAGAACTCTTTGGACAGTTCGTACCAAACGAATCTCTGGTTCACCAGGAGAGGACTTCAGGTACCAATTCAAATCAATGTGTGGTGTCTGCTACAACATTATAACAAAATAAAAATAGTGGGTAAACTATTTATGAAAAGCTTGTGAGAGCGCTGTATGTAAATTAATCTGCAGATTATTTTCATGACTAATTGATGAATCATTAGGTCTGGAAAATGGCAGAAAATAGTGAAAACTGCCTGTTAAAATTTCCTAAAGCCCAAGCTGATGTCTTCACATAGCTTGTTTTGTCTGACCAACAGTCCAACACCCAAAACTTATCGATTTACTATCATATAAGACAAAAACATTTGAGAACCTGGAAATAGGGAATGTTTGGTATTATTGCTTGAAAAAATGATTAACTGATTTCTGAAATAGTTGCTGATTACTTGACTAATGACTAATGGATTCATCAATTAATCATTTCAGCTTTAATGACAATAATAATTTTTAAAAAAGCAGGAGAAAAACAAGCAGGATAAAGTGGCAAAAAAAAACAAAAGTAAACAAGGTAATCAGATTACAGTTTGCTGTGTTCCTGCCTACAAAATTAAAATTATTAGCTTAATTGCAGGCTTAAAATGACTTGTTTACAAAATGGTTACAAAAGTTACTTTCCTGTCTGACAAGATCTTTTAGTTTTTTCAAGCTTATACATGTCTACGTGATGAATAGTCTTTCCAAAATTAAACAACACATAACATTTGGCATCAGAAAAGAGTGGCAGCCCATGTCACAGACCGTACTGTGAGTAATTAGACCCCATAATGACCCTGCAGGAAATCATTATATCTCTTATGTCCTTCCTGTGGACCTTCCTGTCAGCAGCATCATGGGAATATATAAACATCAATCAAAACACTGCTACTCTTATCTGTTCTCTGTTTAATGCATCTATAATTGACCTCTTGCCCTTTTTGGACACTTTGAGCTATGCAGTTATATTTAAAATCTATAAAAAACTCAAATTATTGTCCATTAAACATGCTGTGTGCAACTACAGAAAACGCATCAGTGCCACGAACAGTGAATGAACAACCTGTGTTTTTTTACTTTAATTCCTCCATTCAGTTCAGAATTTAACCTTTTGTTCACACACTCTTGCAACATGTTCTGCAACATAGCAAGCCTACAGTAGATCTAACTCAGAGAGGTGCAGCAAGCAGTTTTTTTTCAGTCCAAACCAGTTCATACTCACGTTTATTATGTTACTTCTTTCCACCAAGCTCTGGATCTCAGTCAAAATATCCTGCATGGTGGACTTGTGTTTGTAGGACTCTGTTGATCCACCTGTCGTCTCCCCGGCCTGCAGATCAGCTGCCAAACCCAGCGCCGTCCTCTCAGGCTCCATGCTTTCTTGGATCTGTGGCTAGTAAATACACAGAAGACAGGGGTGGTGTCACATTTTAGCCTCCTTCTTCCCCGTGTTTGTCCACAGATAATAACATAGCTTCCTGTTCTTTCCCTGTTGTAACACACAGTGGTAAATATTACTTTGCTGACAGTGGCCCGGCAAGTCAGTACGGTTAACACAAGAATGTGCCTGAGTAGGGAGCAGTCTGCCCTGAGGGGAGAAAGAATCTATTCATCTATAAAGTGCTGCCTCCTTTGCTTCTTTAAAGAAGTAACTGATCTGTTATAACTTGGTAAGACGGGGCAAACACCAAAACATGACAGGAACTGCTAGGTTACTACACTACAAACAGGGGAGGTGCCTTTTGACATATTTTGGACATGACAAGGTGGAGCAGGGTGCAGGTAGAGTGGAAAGAGGATTTGAGGAATCAATTTGCTGCATGTTTAATGTTTTAGTGAAGTCTGACTGACAAATATTTATTTCTCAAAAGTGGTGGGAACAGTTAGGTGCACATGTAACAACTTTAAGTGGAAGATGATGAAGGTAACATTTATTTATTTCTAGAAGCTTAATGTACTTTCAACTGCAGTCTGAAAGAAGCCTTCCTTACCAGGGTTATGAAGTAAAAACCTCTCATATATCTGAATACTTATTCATATACTATGGATAAACTATACACTATGTTTCAACACTATAGTAGTGTGCTTATTTTTTGGTTGAATCTCAAGCAATAGTCAAAAGTGAATTACTTTTCATTCATCTAAAATGTCACAATAATGACAGGTTTTCTTAGTGAAAAATTCCTCAATTCCTTTGAGCACTGTAGCTTGTGCTATCAAAACACATCTAACAACTGAAGAGCTGTACATGAAAACATTCTGGCAAATCTACTTTGCTACATGGCAGGCATTGCAAGCACCAGCATCAGTGTCTGGTTTTGAGTCCTCTGATGATATAAATGCCAAAGAAAGGGCTAAGCTGCTGGAAAGGTACTGCACTGTCTCTGCAGATATTAACAGTTACAACAAAATTCACGAGCGTACGTACTTCCCTTGTTTTTCTGGATGTCAGTGCAGGCCTAGCTGCCTGTAGATCCATATTTCTGCCTCATCATCTTTTTTTGCTTTCATTCCTCATTTCTTATCTGTCTTGGGATCTACTGCAGGCTGAGCTGGAGGGGGAAGCTTTCCGAATAGGTGTACTTTTCCATGTTTTTTTGGTAATTTTCCCTTGTAGCGACTGAGTCTAACGTTGGAGTTTTCACTGTTTAACATGCAATTTTACCTTTTGTTGCATACTGTATTGCATCATTTTGTTTTGTGATACTCTGTTTATAATGGATTCTGTGCAATAAGCAAGGCAATATGGATTTCATCCATTTGTGATGAGAAAAATAAAATTCTTCCACTGGATGAACAATGTTCCACAAAAACATGAATGCCAGAACTGCACAACTGGACTTCATGGCAAATGTTACGACATTCAAATGCCAAATGGTGGGAGGAATAAATATACTTAAAGCAAATAAGCAATTTAGGACTGAATTTGGGATAAAATGACACTAGCAAAATGTTCACTGAACACACACCCTCTCTCTAACATGAAGGTAAGATAAGGAAAGAGAAATGGTTTGTAAATGTCAAAGATAAGTGTAATTTAGAAAAGCAAGGACTGTGGATTTAGCCGGGACATCTGGGTCTTCTGCCAGCGGGGGTGGCAAACCTTTTCCCACTGTTCAAATTTATTCAACAGGTTAAAAAATAAGTTTATTTAACTTTTTAAGAGTTTGTTTCTCTAATGATTTTATAAGCTGGAGAGCAGCCATCGACAATATTGATTTGAAAGTCCAAATTTGATTTTCATCTTTTTATGATGTTATATTTCAGGATCTTGTATGGCACGTCCTGGTGGCCTAGAGGTCTACAGTGTCCCCTGTTTCAGTCCAGCTGGGACCTTTGTTGCACGTCCTCCCACTCTCTCTCTCTGCCTTCTCGTATCCTATTAGCTCTCCACTTTGTACTACTTCTACTGTAGACTAAAATGCCCACCCAGATACTTTAAAATATATCAAGATTTTATCAAAATAATCCACAAACGTGCAGATATTAACTGTTTCACCAGAAACCTGTCATTGTCCATCTGTTATATTATTTTTATTACATTTCTGCATAGTATTATTGATCATTATCTAATCATTGAGGGGTCAGGGGATGATTTACAGGTTACATTTTCAGACTTAACCTCTAATCTTTGGTTGTTTTTGTGATTTACTGGATAATTTGACCTCTTCAGGCTTCAGAAAATTAACAAGTGAAAAAAAATCACTTTTTGGTGGAGTTGTTCACTAGTGGGAGACATATGCAATCAATGACAAAGGTCGCAGTAGAGATGGCTTTGTTTTGAGGGGTCATAATCCAAAAGGGTTGGCATACCACTGCACTAAAAGGCAGTTTTTCTACAAGGGAAGCAAAATTCTGAGAAGAAGAAGGTGATTCAGAGAAGAAAAGTAGATTTTTAATATGACATCTACCTGTCCCTGTGTCACCTCTGTGTCCTCCAGCAATGCAGGTACCTTCCATTCACTTTCTTCAATTGGCAGCGTGGCTTTGTCTTGTCTTTTTGGCACTTTTGAAAGTTTTGACTCCAGGCGTTCAGGGCCACTTGCTTCTTCTGTGATTTCTCCCTCTGCCATCTCCAAGCGTCCTGTACCTGTGCTCTGTGCAGTGTCAGCAGCAGTCAGCTGTTTATTGTCACCAGTAGGCATTTGTGTTTCAGTTAAGGCCTCTCTCTCCACAGTGCACAAGACTGAGCTCATTGTTTGCTCTTCAGTTTGACAGAAATCCGTCATCTCCTCTTCTCTGACATCCGGAAATGTTTCTGCTGCATGTGCACCACTGAGATGACACTCAGCAACACTGCCACATGATTTGGAGGAATTCAACTCCTCACTGTGCATTAATTTGTGGGTTTCTGAGTTTTC
The DNA here is from genome assembly GCA_008360985.2 of Macquaria ambigua. Taxonomy (NCBI): domain Eukaryota; kingdom Metazoa; phylum Chordata; class Actinopteri; order Centrarchiformes; family Percichthyidae; genus Macquaria; species Macquaria ambigua. The sequence continues at coordinate 88,883 of VMKM01001702.1, read as the reverse complement.
TTTGCATGGTAATTTAGCACTTGTAGATTTTACCTCCTCCGATTCTGTACTTACTAACACCAAGGGGTTTTCTGGCAGTGAGTCTGCCACTTGAGACTCTTTTAAGGCAAGACTCTTTAAATAATGGATTTCTAAGTCAGTTTCATCTGATTCAGGACTGATTAATGTTTTAAAGAGTCCAGATTTCTTCTCAGGAGATCCTGTACTTGAAACTTCTTCGAGCTTTGCATCACAAAGCTCTGCTCCCTGTGAACATCTGAGTACATCTGGACTGCTGGCTCCAACATTTTCCCTTTGCTGCATATCCTGTGGCAGGAACTCAGGCAGCTCAATATCCAGCACTATAGTAAACACTTTATCAGGGCTCACACTGGTATCCTCAAAGCACTGCTCCTTTTCTTGAGCATCAGCAACTGCCTTAAATGTCTCAGATTGTGCTGCTAGATGAAGGCTTTTCAGGTCTGTTTTGTCTGATTCGGGACTGATTGATGTTGTAAAGAGTCCAGATTTCTTCTCAGGTAATCCTATGCTTGAAACATCTGTGAGCTTTGCATCCTGAGAACACCTGAGTGCATCTGGACCAACGATGTCACTGTTCTGCATGTTCTGTGGCTCCGTGTCCAACACGATTGAAAACACTTTCTTTGGGGTTACACTGATGTCCACACAGTGTTTCTCTTGTTCTTGAGCATCTGTAACTGCTTTAAATGTCTCTGATTGTGCTGCTAGATGTTCAGACACATTTTCAGGGGTAGAAATGGGGACGTTGTCTTGCTTTGCTGATGGGGATCCAACCAGGGATGTGACACAGTGTGCTGAATTGATTTCTTTGGTATTTTCTGAGTCGTGGGTTGAGGTAGTGTCTTCCTGCAATGGTTCAGTGTTCTCTTGCCGAGCTATTAAACTCTTGTTGAGAGCAGGAAGCGAGTCTGACATTAAAGGCTCTGTGTCATTTCCAGAAAGTGTCCTGTACTCACTGCTTAAAGGATTGCTATCAGCGTTTAATGTGCCAGTATCATCTCTTGGCCCGAGATAAGTCTTCAAGTTAATTTCTGGTGGAGTTGATGTTAACTGTTGTGATTCTTGTTGGGTTTTTGATTGAAAAGCATCTGGGATTTCTGCACACAGGGACTGATTAGGGACAAAGGCATCTTCTTTGGCTGTTTCCAAAGTGCCTTTGGTTTCCATTTTGTTGTCATTCTGATCACTTTCAGAGTTTTCCTTGTTGCTTGTTGCAGAAGGGGAAGGAGAAGCAGGAGGACACATGACCGTAGTTTCATCAGGTGAAGCTAAATATGATGCATCACTTTCACTTCTAAAAGTTTCTTCAACAACTCTGCCTGACAAACCTTTGTCCAATTCCACTTCATAATGACCTTGACTGACCTGTGAAACCTAATAAATTAACCACAAAAATCCTTATATTATCGTCATTATGACATTGGATGATACAATTCTGTGACTGAGGAGAAACTCACCAGGCATTTAGATACGGTTTCAAATGAAAGGGTGCTTTCAATGAGAGCATCTGAAGCACTTTTCTCCAGTTTCTCTGTCGCTTTTGTTCCCAGACAGTTCAGAAGAAAATCTCGCTCTGAGAGCACTTCACGAAGAGCTTGTTGAAGCCACAAACCCTCATCCAGAGCTTCCTATGAGAGCACAGACAGATATATAAACTCAGAAAAAGACCTTTTAATGGATAAACTATATTTTAGAATTGAAGTATTCAGAGTTTTTTGAGATCATTGATCGACGTTCTGTGAACCTTGAAATTCGCTTTGTCTATCTGTGTGGTGTTTTTGGTGCTTTGAGAGACTATAGCCATGCTAGCGGCTCTCTATTTACTCTTGTTTGAGTAATGTTTGCTAATAACTACAGTGCCCAGCTGTTTTTTTTCTTGATGACATTTATTTCTTTGTTTTGGTTGGTTGGCTGAAAATATAGCTTCATTAAATTTACTGCAAATACATCTCATATCGTAAAGAAAAGTTACAACTGTGCAGATTTACAAAAAAGGACAGAAGCTTGTTATATAAATGTGCATATTTGTTCATTTTCTGGATTTAATAAATGGATTAATAGACAAATGTATGGACACACTGATGTGTTTTACCTGGCTGGGTGATGATGGTTCAGCTTGTACAGTTTGGCTCCATTTCTGCAGCTGGTCAATGACCTGTCTCACCCTGTTAGCAGTGTTTTCAGCACACTGCTGCTTCTTTTGTAGAAAAATGGACCCGAGGCTACAGTGAGAACACAAGAGAGAGAGAACAAACAATGATTTCGAGAAAATTGAATGAGTGCTGTGTTCAAATATCTAGGGCATCCCTCCAACCCATTTTCCTGGCATAACTGTGAATGAGTTTAAATAAACTTCATTCCTTCAGAAATCATTGGCCCAGAAACCTTCAACCTTCTTCCTGATTGGTGGCATAAACACCTTGATTTTGAGATGGATGGATGTCCTTATACCCCCATGAATGGTCATCTTGGAATAAAGAAAAACAGTCTAGGTAAAGAAATCTGATTTCCCCTGATAAGTCTACCCTGTTGTTAATTGTTTCCCGTAATTATAACAGTGTCTTAACATTAATCTGGTGATGACCAATTGGTTTTAAGATGCTGCACATGTTACATTTAAGTTAAATGTATCCATGCATCTTGTGAGTAAATATTTGGATGCATAATCATTCTGAGGAATGCAACTTTTCTGTTTTGAAATGAGGAAGGATGTAAAGTACCTGTCAAGGTCTTTAGCAACTGCATCAACAGTCAAAATGACACCTGCAGGAAGCGTTTCTTGTGTGATGCTCGACTCTCCAGTCTTCTGCAGGTCGTAAACTGTTGCAGCCAACTCTGTCCGCCTGGTTTCACCATCCTGAGAGAGAGATAAATGCTTCTTTGATGATACTATCTCCCATGTGAGCGTGTTTAAGACAGGTGTGTGGACAGATGGAAGTATGTGTTCCTCCATGAACTTGTTATACACTGTTATTCAGGGATAAAGCAACATTGTATAGCATCTTATAACAATACCTGTATTGTGTACCACTGCTGTTTGAGCTGGCTGATATCAGGCAACACTTCATGGGTCCCACACAGATTTCCAAAATGTTCAGCCAGATCTTTCAGTGCTGTCTGTACACAGGAGACCTCGTCCTTCACTTGTTGAACTCTCTGGTTGCCGTCTTCTGTGAGGAGTGCCAGATTTTCTCTGACGCTACCATCTACTGCCCTCTTGTGGTTTTGGAGGTCGCTGACTTGCTGGGAGAGGCTGGCCTGGGCCTCGGCTGTGGAACTTGCTGTGATAGAGTCCTTGAGTGTTACAATTTGTAAAAGGTCTTTTTCTACGTCTGTTACTTCTTGCAGCAAAGCCTGAAAAGTGGAGAGAGCGACAGATAAACATGCTCTGTGTACAATATAGGCGGCTTAATGTTAGGAAATTCTCCATCCCCTTCATGAAAATGTCTTTTTCATGGGTTTAACGCAGGAGGAATGTGAAATAAAAATGTAAGAGAGCTTGTTCATGATTCACTGGGTCAGTTTACTTAATGGACCTCACCTCCAGAGCTGGTACATCAGTGCTCAGTCCAGCTGAGCTTTCTTTCTTGGCTTGACAGGCTGACATCCTTTCCTGCAGGGATGTCAATTTATGGTGGCAGTCCTGCAGCACCCGGCAAAAATGTTCCTCATTACACGCACCTTCCTCGAGGCGGGAACACACACCCTGTGGACATTTCAGGCGCCACAGTCAGAGGGCTTATATATAATTTCACAGAATTATTGTGATAATACTAAACCAGTGCTTCCCAACCAAGCTTTTTGTCATGTGAGCTTCATCGACCCAACTGGTCATGTTCAAAATGTGTTCGTTTCAATTGATTTTAAAGTGGATGTTAACACTACATAAAGTGAATATTGTTTGAATATATTTTCATACAACTGAATTGTCACTGTTTATGTCAGTTTAGTTAAGTTTGCATTCCTACAACTACCACTTTGAGAGGCAGAAGTCAGACCATCTAACCATTAGCCTATTAGTTAGCTAATACATTTCAACTTGCTTTTAGCTCATTATTCAAAATGTTTAACCATTACCTTTAGCTAATTATTTCAACTGTTTAACCATTATTATTATTATCTTTTTGAATATACTTTTTGGGGGGTATTTCCAACTTTATTAGATCATACAGTAATAGAGGTATAGACAGGAAACAAGGGAAGAGAGAGGGGAATTGAACTGTGGGCGGTACAGTTATGTGATAACCATTAGGCTATCATGAAACCTGTCTATTATTCTTAGGGAATTATCTGTTAACTGTTTATCCATTACATTTAGCTTACTTTTTCACCTGTTTATCCATTACTTTTTGTTAATTATTTCAACTGTTTATAAATTACTTTTGGCTTTCTATATATAAACCATTTATCCATTATTATTAGCTAACTATTTGAACTTGCTAACTAGTTGTCATACAATCTAAATGGCTTTATGGTGTTACAACAAAAGGTTAGTGGGAGGTTTGTACTGTGCAGTCTAAGCCTATTAGCGGTAACTTGCTGGTCACTATGACAATACATTTACTAAATATTAGCATCACACTAATTTGTCATCCTATTTGAATGGCATTCCTCCTAAACACAAATATGTGGATATATATTTTTTAATCAAATCATAATTGTAATTTAATTTAATAATTTTGTTTTAGTTAAGCGACTAAACAATCTTTCCATATCCCCCCGTGCTACAAGTACCCCTGGTTGGGAATCACTGTACTAAACCATGATTATCACTTGATCATGAAAAGTTTTACCTTCAGCTCTGCCTTCAGTGATGACCAGCAGGTCTCCAGCTCCGTCGAGGAGGAATCTTTCCAGATGGTGTCGCTGCTTCGTTCAGCCAGTTCCCTCCTGTGCTCAGCCAGGCTGGTGAGAGTTAATTGCAGGGACTCAGTCTCATCCTGCAGTTGACGGGCTAGAAGGCAGGTTTGTCTGCGCTCAGCTGTGCCAGGCCAGGGGAATAAAGCGGGGAGCTGAGCAGTTCTGTGCTGCAGCTCCTCCACTCTGCGGCAGGCCTGCTGTCTCCGAGCAAGGTAGGAGGAGGTGAGCGCTAGGTCAGCCTGTGGAACACTGAAGCACCAAGACAAAGAGAGTAAAACAGACCATTCAGAATGCATGCAATACTACTACAATCTCACTGTCAGGTCGTAGGGGGAGAGAAGCTTCAGGGAGGGCAGCACTTACCACCCATAAGGGCATACATGGACCTCGCCATGAACCAAAAGGTGAGGAGTATTTCAGTTCTGAAGGGTGTGCTTTCAAGTGAGAGATTTTATATAGATGAGGAGGCAACTCCAACAGCGTTAGAGAAGCAAGTTAAAAGTTTAGGTAGGTGGTATGATGCAGCTTTTAGTGATAAGGAGCAGATCCCGGGGGTTGAGATAGCAAGTAGTGGATGGCATGAAGAGTATAGAGATGTCAGGCCTTCCAGGCAAACTCAAAGATGTGCAAGAGCAGTCTCTCAGGCAAAGCGGGGCCAGTGGATGTGTTGGGAAAGTGTAGAAAGGAAGGATCTTAGCTTGAGGGAAGTGTGGGGCATGGAAGCAGACAGGGTTAGATTCATGCAAGGAGCAACTTATTATTTGTTTCTATCTCCCCAAAATCTTAGTAAAAGGATAGGCGAGGACCCAACATGTCCTTTATGTTCAGGTATAGCTTCACTTTGGCAAAGAGGACTAAAACTGAGCTTTGTCTTTGCCAGGGCGAGGTTACCAAGGATGTACTAACATGACAAATAAGTAGAGAGTCTTCAGAGTGCATAAGAAGAAAACGACATAAGAAATTCACCAAAACAAAACAATGTGTTTAAGTGTGCTCCAGACCTTCCAGACCCTCCAGAAAACTGCTGCCCTTTGTGCCATTAATGGAAATAACAAGTGGGATAAATAATAAGTTGTGTCATTGATTATAACTCGATCTCCAATTTTTCAGCCTATTGTGTGACATCTCTAGGGAATAACAGGCTAACAACCTTCATCATTCCTGACTCATATAGTTAAAATCACAACACCGAACCACTGCAGGCTGTTCAAGTGTGCTTGGTTTAACTGTGGATTTCTTTACTTTATTCCTGAATTCTACTGATTTTAGTTACGGCTTTCTACGACCTTGTGGGTCTAACCGAACATACTGTATGTGCATCTTCATTATTCTTTCATTTTTCTATCTTTTGGAAAATGTTACGATCATTTAGTGAGAATATCAACTGTAGCCCACTATAAACTTAATATACAGAATATATATATTAAGTTTATGTGATAACAGTTCAACAATAAATGTAAAGTCTTGATCTCAAATTTGTATAAGAATTGCTTATTTCCTGTTTTCCAGAAAACAGTTTACCTTTGTTGAAGTGCTTCCTCTCGCAGGAGACTAAGATCCTCCTCCTTCGCTGCTTTGTCCTCAGCGGCTTGCAACCATTGTTCCAAGTGCTCACTCTCCCTCTGCAGCCTACAACACACATACAATATCAATATGCAGGCATGCGCATGACACAGACATGTGCGTGTACAGTATGCACAATACACTGTAGATTAAAGTGACATCATAGTGAAAAAATGGGTCTGCTGCAGAATACGAGACAGAGACAAAACAGGTTGAACTTGTACCGCTGTCTTTTTTTTAATCTCCACAGTCTGAACTGTAGGAAACTATAAGGCTTGTACTCAGAGCTTGGGTCTATTACATACAGAGTTTCAAGGATACATCTTGAGATATTAGTATATTTTTCAGTATAGTATTTTGTCAGTTGTATGAAATGGACTTGGCTGCCACAGACAGCCTGGTAAAGTATTGAGAGACTAACATTCTTGTTTTTCATCTTTTCATGGGATTTGGGAATATCGCCAACCTTATCTTCTGATTCAAGTTGAGTTACAGATATACAGCACTATGAATCTTAACACCCAGCACACCGAATGTAGATTTTTTTCTGTAAACATTCAATATATTTAAGAATGTAAAAAACTGCAAGTACAAAAGAGCACTTACAAATGAGTTTGCATTTATGGTCAGACCCTGTGGTCCTGCTTTCACTTATTAGTACTGTCTAACATTTCCTTAAAATAAAGCTGAAAATAATTTAGAATTGGGCGAAACACTACAAATCACAAATATTATACATTTTGTTGTACAAAGACACAAACATATGCTGTAAAAATTATCTAAACAACTGCAAATATATTGCTCTCTCTTTATATATATATATATAATTGCATGCATGATATTTACGGTTTAACACAGACCATTTTGGCACTACATAAAGAACAGGGTTTGCAATATAAAATGCATCCTGCATGCTTTACAGAACACAGTTGGTCCTTCTCACACGGCAGACTCATTAGTTACTATGTTCAGTCAGGTCAAGTCTGGTTTTGCCTGCTTTGTTTCTTTATGCAGATCCCCTGATGACAACCATTGAAACACAGTTAAGCGATCAAGCAGCTATTAGACAAACAGAAATCCTCTGAACACGCTCCAGAAATACCTGCCCAGCAGCTCTCTTATGCCCTTATTGTAATGTGTAAATGTTGCATGTTATGTTGAATGATGTGTGTTTGCATGCTACATGGTTGAGAAGAGGCATTCATCAACAGATCACTGCAGGCGTGTGAATCTGTACACGTTAGTTGAATTGAAACATGAACTTGAAACACCTAAGCATGATGCCTGTTACCTGTCGAGAGCCTGGAGACTCCTCTCAGTCTGTTCCTCCACCTCAGAGAAGAGCTTATGGGTGTTTCTGAGTTTATCCTGCAGCTGAATCCCGTCCACAGACAGACTCTTCAGGCTGACCGGACTCGCTATGGAGGCCACAACACGCAAATCCTCCAGCAGACTGTCTGCCTGCTCATCCTGGGTCTGCAGCTCAAAAAATAGATCCTGTAGAGGAAAATAAGTTACTGTTAATGATTAGCATTTTAAAGTATCAATGTCTACTCTAATTTGGTCACCTCAAATGTTTACATGAAGACTAACTTTGTTGTCAGACTTTAGAGCCACTATGTGTAGAATTTTTATGTGATTATTGCTTCTCTCAAATTATTTTGATTCATTTAATGTGTAAATCAAAGGTTCTCAGTGCCCTTTATAAGTTCCTAGTACACATTACAAATAAACAGATTGTAACACATACCAAAAAAAAAAAAAGTTTTGTTAGTTTGTAGTTTGCTGTTTATGTTGCTTTCAGCCCATTTGTTTCGGTGTCTACGTGCATCGCTGTCTACCACAGTTTGTTTTGATGCTACCACTGGGGGAGCACCAGTGTCACAAATCAGTGTCAAATTAAACATATAGTGGTATTAAAATCCTCTTATCTGTAGTTCACTAGGTTCACTTTACTTGCCCAGCAAGTGAGCTGATGTCATTATACAAATCTGCTGCAAACAAACCGACATACTTGTGTGAAAGACAAGCCATTTCCTAAGCAGCAAATCAACAGAAATCTGGACTCAAATGTCTGACACTATATCCCACTACTAAAGACCACATTAAGGTTTGAAGACTCATTTCAGTGACTTCACTTTTCATGATTATTACGTGAAGGTCTTCTTTGTTACTAAAAACTGTTTGTATTGTAGGACATTATATATGTTTACTTGCACTATCTATTTGTAAAAATTACTCATAAATAATTGCACAAACTGCTGTGGTTGAATCCATTTTATTTTCACATGTGTATTGATATTAATGGTGTGTTTTGCAGACACTGAAGCAACCACTCAACAGGTAGTGATTGAGGGCCTGGCCTGTAAGAGAAACACTTATTAAGTTTGGCTAATTGGTTATCGCAGGGTTTTCACTGCTGGTAACACATACACAAATAACTTACATGATTTAATGTTTGTAAGATAATTGAACACAACGTCTTTGTTCAGTCACTTACCTCTGCTGTCACGTTTCAACCCTCCATGTTGTTCAGGTTAACAGCGTCCCCATGTTGTGCAAACACCAATTTAAAGGTTTCAGGAGGAACCAAGTGATAATATAGTGAGGGGTGTTTTTATCTAACTTTAAGCAGATGTTTCAATGCTACTTTTTCTACTTCTATTCAACATGTACAACAATTTGCAGGTGATACAAGCATATGCTGTCCCGTAATGAGAATGTAGATGTTGTTGTTGTATATTTTTATTTTGACAGTTTGAAGGTAAGTATAGGCACAGTCTCCCCTATATTGTGGTAGGGTCCAGGTCAAAGCCAGTAGTTTCCATCTGACTCTAACAGGACCACAGGGTTCTGCATGTTTGACTAGAATAATGCTTGCTTTCCTTTGTATTTCCTTCATGTTGGTCTGCACCTTAATACTGCCTCAAGTTTTCTGCACTCAAAAGTCATTGAAACATTCAGATTTCTGCTGTCACTCAATGCTGTGAAAATATAAAACTTGAAAGAAATACTTTTCCACACATTAGCTGTCCAAAAATTGTATTTATATTTAACATTTTGAACTTGACACTTCACTACCAAGACATCAGGAAAAATGGAAGTCACAACAACACACACATACTGTAGCAGACATCACTTTAAGTACTCACCTTAAGTTTTGCGAGGACTGAAACATCTGAACCACTGAGAGTGAGGAGGGAGTCCTGAATCTTCTGGAGGGAGTTAAAGCGTTCAGCCATCCTGGCAGTAATTTTTCCCTTAGCAGCCACCATCTGCCTGTAAACATCCTCAGCTTCGGAAACAAGCTCCTTCAGCTGCTCTATCTTCTTTCTTATCTGGGTCTCCACAACCTAGACAAAACAAAATCAATCGAGAGACCTGTTGTAACTCCATCTGATCAGCCACTGGCAGGATACTGAGGCCCTGTGTGTATGTCTTTCATTGGCCAGCATGTGAAACAATGTCCACAGTTCATCAAAAACTGCAATATATACACTCTCATCTGTAAACTGACCAGTGCTACCTAACAGAGTCAGTCACAGTCAGCCGTCAGAATGTACAAAGGTGCCAAACTCTGCAAAAATAAATGTTTCCGTGTTACAAAAAGAAAAACAGGTCTTCTGTTAGGGTTAAAGCTGAACTAGACTGGAGTTGAAAATTAAATCAGAACTATATTTACCTACTGTATCTGTGCATCCTAGCAGCTTTATTTCAGCTGTACTAAACAGGAAACTAAATCAAAAGCTTCACGCTGTACCTGCAGCTCCAGAGGAGGCTCAGTGCTTTGAAGCAGCCCCTGAATCTCAATGGCTCTTCGGTGGAAACGCTCTATATTCTCCTCTTGGGCCACAATCTCATTCTGGAGACAGTTAGAGGGAGATGATCAGTGTTTAAAGCAACTGTAGAAATCTAGAGAACATTTAACTTAAGATGGCCCAGACAGGTTTGAAACTGTGTATTACAGAATGAAACAGGAAGACAGTTTTACCTGCAAGGCCCTGATGTCTTCCTCTGTCTGAAAGGACGGAGACTGAGCAAATACTGCAAGTTTATTGGCGGTCCAGCTCTCCACCTCTGCTCCCAGCTGGAGGACCCCATCCCACAGAGTCAGGCCAAGGTGTAGGTTTTCAAGGTGGGAATCTGTTCTTTCTGATATCTGCAAGAATTTGAGTTGCAATGAATGCTACCACTCAGCTCACAACACACAACCCAACTCAAGATAAGACCTTAGAAAAACCCTGCTTTAATAACAGTAGGTAAAATGCTAACGGAAATACACTGTTAATACAATAATCTGCAAGAAAGCCAGAAAGATATTAGCTATTTTTCTTCCATGATACATGGCCCATACTTAAACAGCAGACTAAGGATAGCAGTATGCAAGCAATTTTGCAAAGAAATAACACAAAAAAACAAAAAACAAATAAAACTTGCATAATTACTGAGAAAGAATTAAATAATATAAAATAAAAATGCAAAAGCAAACATTTGTGGCTCATAATAAAAACAAACAAACAATTTAAAAAAAAGCCCAGATATTTTGATTAATTAAAATATAATATACCACAGACACAGGAAACAATAAAAGCGCATGTATAAAGTTTTGTAAATAATGGTGAGTTGATACTTTAAAGTGACTGAACTCACATCCAGCCAGCGGTCCATGAGACTGTCTGCTTCATCCTCAAATGGGATGATGGTGCATTGTGGGATGTGACGTAGATGAGTGTGAAGCTGCCTGCAGACACTGCGGACCTCCTCTATGCCGTCCCCGAGGCCATTCAGCTCTGCTTTTGTTTCCTGGACCTGACAAACCACATACACACACACACACACACACACACACACACACAATACATATAAAACACATTCAACCAAACTGTAAGTGTCATAATGAAGAACCAGAGCCAATGATTTACCAGGGACACACAAATTATTTGGTTAACGTTGACTATTTTATTAGCAAGTTGACCAACAGCCCTTTATTAAACAGTGAGGTATACCTTAGTGTGCATTCTCTGCAGGTTGTCTTTCCCCATGTAGGAGGCTTGTTCACTGATGATGCTTTCTGCCCTCCGCAGTGTCCCACTCAGCTCACCACGGATGCTCTGAAACCTCTTCAGCAGCTCTGTTAGGACATTACACTGCTCCAGCCTGTATGTGATCCATAACACAACACACACATGCACCAAACTCAGTAAAGTACTACAATTTGACATATGTAGTAAATCACGAAAGACGAAAGACTGTAACTGCACTATTTACCGTTCAGTCACAGCTTTCATCGTCTCCTCCCAGACGTCCTCCGCCTCTCTGGTTTGACTCACATCAGGGATTCCTGATTGTGAAGATGCATCTTGTATGTACTGCAGCTCAGCGAGGTGGCCAGCAAGACGACTTTCCAGCTCTGTGAAGGCACGTGTCCTGCAGCAGGTGAAACAATCATTAGTGTGCTGAGTAACCCGGGGACAGCGGGGAACATAAGAGAGGTGTGAATGAAAGGTACTGACATTCTGAGACAACACCATTTATTATTAGAGTTATTATTGTTTTATCATATTTGGAATACCAGGAATTTTCTGTAACTTTAATGCTGTGTAGGGTAAGAATTTAAGGGAGAAACCATGATTCTAAGGGTTAATGTGATGGACTGAACTCTAAACTATCCTGTTTAAATGCAAATATCCCCTTTACGGTATGTGGATGATAATGTTTCATGTTCCATTCTGTGATAATATAGCAAATACCAAAAGGTTAACATAAACACAGTAAAACATCTAAAAGTCAGTTTAGTTAAATAATGCAATATTCATTGACCTGATATAATAATCCCCCATTAATAAGGTATTTCAGCCAGTGTACCACAAGCACTAAGAATGATTTGTTTTTGTACCCAGATCAGTGTTGTACCTCTGTTGCAGAGCAGGCAGGGTGGGCTCCTGTAACCCCAGCTGCTCAGCTGCTCCCCTTATCTCCCTCAGTGCACCTAACAAGGCAACTCTCCTCTGGACCAAACTCTCCTTCTCTTCTCCCTCTTTCTTAACCTGGCTGCTTCTTCTTCTTCTCTGGTCCTTGGCTTTTACAGCATCCTCTTCAGATGTCCATGTTTGAGCCTTGTGCTCTTCCTCTCTTTGTGTCTTTGTATCATTATTTCCTTCCAGTCTACTCCTTTTGGCCTCCAACCCTGACTCCTCTTTCATCCTACTTGGAGTGGGATGCTCCTGCTCCTGTGCTCCCCTCTGCTGGGGTAAACCATCCCCCGTCTTTGTCTGACATATCTCCATAGGATTCAACTCTTCATTCTCCTGGATTTGCTCTTTTCCCATTGGAAACAGCTCATCTTTCCTCTGCCTCTTCCTGGCTCTCATCAGCTCTTTCTCCACGTCCACAGCTTTCTGAGACAATGATGTCACCACATCCTGGCACGTCACTGTTGGACCATCCATGGTCAGAGTCATCCCCACTGCCTTTAAAGTGCTGTCAGCACTATCAGATTGTTCCGCAGCAGTCTGCAACTTCTGGTGTATTGCTGCCTGCCAAGAGTGTCTCTCCTGCTCCCAGTCGGCCTCATTTTGCTGTCTGCTGGGGTCCTGGTTTGCCAGCAGGGTTGGGATCTCGGCCTTGACTTCCCTCACTGCGGCCAGGAGTTGATCCAGGGCCTGGGCAGCTGACTGAACCTTCTCCAGCCGCTGTCTGAGCTGCTCGAGATGATGGACACTGTTGTGGAGAGCCTGGCAGAGGGATGAAGGGGATGTGGCGTCTGGCCCTTGTCTTTCCTCTTCAGTGCTTCGTTCTGATATGTTTCTCATTTCAGACTGCAGTCTGTCATCCATCTCCTGGGTAATGCACGAGGGATAAATAATAATGTTTGAATATTTCACTCTCACAATTAAAGTGTCTGATTTAAAAAAGCATAGCTGTACCTTTAAATCAGATATCAGTCTAGGATCAGCCAAGGTGAAGGAGGAGATGTCCACAGACTCTCTGATGATCCGGTCCAGTTTTTCTGTGATCAGTGCCATCTGATCATCTGCAGACTCCATCAGGTCGGCAGTATTCTCCAGAGATGCCATCCTGACACAAACCAAAGTAAAAGCAACTTTACTTGTTAGAATAAGTTGTTATTATGCAAAGTACTAAAATATGGTTATTAGTTAACTCCATCTGCTGAGAAAGATTGTGTAATATAATTGAAAGCTCAAGAACAACTATTAAGTGAGATAGTTATTTCCAAGGTCCAAAATGACACTTGATACTATTATGCAATATATCTGGTAGGGTTAATGATTAAAACCTATTATTATGTGGCCAGGCACTGATGTACTGTACCTGTCTGTCAGAAATGTATGGTTTGCACTGGTAAATTACATTTTTTTAAAGATCACCAACAAGGATACGTGTTACGAATGTCAATATTTTACATTCATCTGAGAGGTGCACTGTACCTGCTCTGTAGGCACATCTGTTGGTCTCTCCACTGCTGAGTCAGCTGCTCCCAGTCTCTTTCCACTTCACCGTTATCTTTCCTGGTCATCAGATGGGAGAACTGGGATAGATGGGCATGCTGGAGCTCAAACTCAAACCACAGTGCCTCTGTCTCCTGTTTTAAAGTCTGCTGAGGAGGGACACGTTTACAAAGAAATCACAGCGATAATTTGATATTGTGAAGTTTGACCTTGCAAGCAAATGACTGTTTAACAATTGTTTGGTTTTAGGTTGTACAAATGCACCAAGATGTAGTGAAGCACAAGTGATACACAGCTTAGTCTGCTGCTAGAGCATGATTTGAAATTCTAATAGTATCAAATAATGGCTGAATATGAACGAAAAGTGGTGAAGTGACGCTTCAACTTGCCTGTAGTTGCTTCTTTTGGTTTTTCAGGATGGAGACGGTGACTAGGTCTGGGACAAACTCCTCTAAATGTTGCTTGTTCTTCTGGAGTTGAGACTGAAATACCAAGCAGGACTTTCTGTACCTACAGTGAAAGATTTACACATTGTTTCAATCTAACATTTTCTGAGACTGAAAGGCTACATGGGAACAGAGCCTGCTGCAAAATCTGTGACATCAAGTTCATGACACTAGTGTCTTTTATTCTTATTTCACTACACTGAAAACAAGGTACATAACAGACTGTTATGTCTTTATGTTGTTCAAATTAGATAAAACAGGCGAGACAGGCAATAACATACAGTAAATTTAATCTAAATTGTAAATATCTGTTAAGGAAAATGATAAAACAGTCAATGTCAAAGGATGCTGCTGATCCAGATGAATAAATCCAAATATATTATAGATTTCAATTCTGAATTATCTTCTACTGTGCTGCTCTCTCTCTCTCTCTCTCTCACACACACACTCTCACACACACACACACACACACATTAACTCATACCTTTCCAGTACTTCCTGTTCTGAGGAGTCCTCTTCCTGTGGTGGGGCGGATGTCTCTGGGATGACGGTCCACTCTGCCTCCTGCTTGGTCTCCACAGTGTTGCCCCTGACAACCGCCTGGGCGATGGGAGAGTCGCACAGTAACAGCCCAGTGAAGAAAAGAGGAAAAGATGGAGCGGCGAGCCTATCCAATTAATGAGGATTAGTGCCCTACAGCTGGTGCTGTGTCTTGTTCAGGTCAGTCACAGCCAATGAAAATGCTGAGTTTTTTTCTGACCAGGAAGACTTAAGAAAAGGCAACTTTAAATGCAATATATAAAGTAAATAAGATTCATGTAGGGCAATTAACACATGCAACATACAACATATAATTTGCTTTATACTACCAGTCACATCGTAGCATTTTACTTTGTGTTACAATTTAGCTGAAATGGCAACATAAAGCAAAACCACTTCAAAGCTGCATAGGCAAACTTTTTAGGTAAAGAAAACATGAAGAACTAAAGGAAAATGCACACATATTCTAGTGAAGTTCTGCCTTGCAGGTAGAAATCAAAGAAAGAGGCAGAAAGTAGCATACTCATAACTTTAACTTTCTTTTTTAGCTTTTTCAGCATCAGCATCGTAATCACAGCAAAATTGTTCAGAAACATGGATGTCTAGGATTTAAAATAAAAAGACTGCATCCAAGATAAGAGCTTTCTTTTGTTTGCTTGCAACAGAGAAGAGTGTAGCATGCCACATAACTCCCTGACTGACCCAAATCATGATCTGCTGTTGAGTATGGACACTGGTAGACAATCATATTCACATAGGAAATCACAAACTATAAAATACAATACAAAACCTTAATGCAATGTTTACATAAAGGCAATTAAATCAAAACTAAGTGGAGCAGTTATGACAGACACCACCCTGACCACACACTACAAAGAAGCTATTTACTTTTATCTCACATTACATGAGTTGTAGGTTAACAAAAGAAAGTTCTTCAAACTTTTAAAAAATGCAAATAGTTGTTTTAAGCTGCAACTTGGAGCTCACAAAGTGCTAAAATACCTAATGGAGCTGAGAAAATCAAGAAAACCAATAAGAAAATCTATATAAAAGCACTAATGTTCTCTCTTCATACCTGTATATGAGTTTGGGTTTGCTGATTGCTCTCTGTGATGTGAAGTAGACGAGCTTTCAGCAGCTGCTCTTCGGCTCGAAGTGAGGGCTTTCGATGTTTCCCCGACCCACAGCCTCTGTGCTGTGCCAGGTCATCCTCACTCTCTGTTGTTGGGACATCCTGAGCTCGCAGGTGGAGGATACCACTACAAGGCTGTGCTGACAAAGCACTACCCACAGGTGAGAGGTCTTGTTGTGGGCTGTCCACACTTTGTGTCTGTGGGAGATTGTTGCTCTGCTGCATGTCAGTCGCTCTCAGCGGGGTGTTTCGCCAGAGTTGCCGTCCCCTGCTGAGTTAAGAAATGTTCACAGGGGGGGGGCCAGTCAGTTAGAACCACTCAGGCATCTCTTTAAGATTAACAGACTTGAAGGTTTACAGAGTGACAGTTGTTACTAAATAAGCTGTGTGCTTCAATTAAAACATGCAGTTCAACGTAAATTTAATTTGCAGTTTATAGACTGAATGTTAGTTTAAGGGTAAATTATAATGCCGCAAAATTCTGTTCTATTTCTGTCCAACTTTAGCCAATTGAAATGAAATGACCTTAAACTAAAATCAATAAATGGCTTTAGCATGGCCAAAATACACATGCAATTTTAAGCTTCCTTTCTGAAAAATAATTGCTCAACTTGAAGTGGGCTTACATTTGAAATATGAGCTGAAATGTATGTTTATATATACTAAACAACTGCCAAGATTTACAGCACTATGGATGGATTGAGCAAATTCAAGGACTTTTCAATGATTACAAGGCGCTGTTTGGTTACTACATGACATCTGTCAAACTATGACATCTTTAACAATGATCTTCTTGAGTGAGGGTTTGTATAATTATAAAATAATAATAATATTTTTAAAACCATTGCTTTATCAGCACACATATCCATCATGTAGTTTTCTTCAGGGTGTGTAAAGTTAATATTTTGACTTGTAGTGGTCCAGACTGTTGCGGTACATTGACAAATTTGGGTGCTATGCAAAATTAATACTTTTCAGGGTATTTTTCTCAAAGCCACAGACTTTCAGTAAGTCTTATTGCTTCTAAGAGCCCTGGATACACTTGAGATTCAGTTATAACACAGATCCAAAGGAGACATGCATAATATTTGCTTCAGAGATGTGAAAATACATCTAAGAGACGCAGATCTTATTATTTCCTTCTTAAATGCAGTTACCGGTTTGTCTAATATATTACTCCTCATGATGCCTCTCCTTAGCATGATCTTACCAGTCAGATGGGAGCAGTGTGTCACTGGGTTGTGTTCCCTGTGCTTCATCTGACTCCCTCAGTTGGTCTGTTGCTAGGCAGGAGGATTTTCTTGGTGTTAGTGTTTCACACAGCTCTTCCAGTGATTCAGCCCGTTCCTCAACAGATGCGGTTCCGTCCACGATGGCCTGGGAGAAATGTGAACTTCTGAGAAACTGAAATCAAGTATCTTTCTTTCTGGCTATCTGATCGTTTCCCAAAACCATACAGTTTGCCACACAGCACAATCAGATGTTAATACCAGGTTACAGAGTTATGCAAATACCTGTTGCTGCAGCAAAGAGTCATGGTCAGTCTGGTCAGTGGCTTCGTGCAGAGTGTTAGTTTGCGTTTCACATTGCACAACAGAAAATGACTGCTTTCCATCTCTGATCTTAGACCATAATGTGGGAACAAAGGCGGCCATTTCTCTGCGTACATCCTGAGTGTGACACAAACAAGCAGAAGCTTACTTTGCAAAAATGTTTTATGAAAATTTGTAAGAAAACTGTAGGTATTGCCAGATTATCAGGGTATAACATAGCTGTTAGAGCTAAAGGGAATCAGTACAAAATTAATTGGGCTCTTCACTTATGTGTGTTACAGGTGGGATAACCAAAAAAGTAAGATATTGTAAGTAAAACAGTTAAATGAAAAAACATAAACATTTTGGGAAAATACATTTATTTGCTTTCTTGCTGAGCGTTAGATGAGAAGATCAATACCACTCTCATATTTGTCATTTAATATAAAGCACAGCCAAGGGACAGTTAACTTAGCTTAACATGAAGACTGGATATTGTAATTTTAAAGTGCTGGTAGGCTGATTTTGTTTTTGTTTTTTCCCCTTTGGACCAGGCTAGCTGTTTCCCACTGTTTCCAGTCTCTATGCTAATCTAAGCTAACTCTCTCCAGTCTGAGTTTAATGTTTAACGGACAGATATTAAAGTGGTATCAATCTTCTCGTCTAACTCTCGGCGCATTTCCCCAAATTCCGGAATACAGTGGTTAAAGCTGTTAGACTGGGTTTAAAACTTAATTTAAAACCTTTCTTTATGACCCTTTCTAGTGGGTGCAACAGTCCTCTGTGTGCAGTCCCTGTCATACCTCCCACTGCTTTCTGACTGAGTCAGAGAGGAGCATCAAGTCCTGGAGTTGGGGCCCAGTGCAAAAGGCACCAAAACCCTCCACTGCATCCAGGAACTCCTCGAGCATGGCAGGCTGCAGAATCTTTAAAGCCCTCTGCACAGAAAGACATGAAGCTGGACAAACATACACAGACAAAACTGGCAGCTATGCAAAGCACAACACCACAGACCTTTAAAGAATGTGTCCAAATTCTGAAACTAAGTTTTGAGTTTCCAAGGTCTGGATGTTGTAGCATGAAAAGCATTAGCTTTTAAGCATCTGATAAGCAACAAGTTGGGTCACTGAAATGTCTCACACTTATTAGCAAGTGCAAAAGTGTATTTTTGGTAAAGACTTTACTTTTTTTTAATAAAAGCTCAAATTTAAAAGTAAAACGCTGTAAATCACTATTCATTCATTTACTTTTGTCGTTTTTTTGTTGAAAGATTTTTCACAAGATGAATAAAGAATACTATATATAGTACTTTTTTCGACAATTAGGGTTAGTGATGTCCTCCTTCTTCTCTATCATTTAATATTTAAAACTGTACCTGTTTCCTCTTGGCTTGTGACTCCGAAATCTCTTTGCCACCAAACAACTTAATGGCTTGCTGGATGCGTCCTTGCAGATGAAACCTGGCCTTCTCCAGTCTGCTCCTCGCCATCGACTGGGCTTTCGAATGAATTTCACCGCGGACCATAACTGGTGGCTGTGGAGATGTTTGATTACTCTGTAGAGTGTTTGGTTGCCCTCTTACTCTGGGTTTTGATATGTGAGTTTGTGATGGTGATGAGCTTGAAGTTTGAGCATGGGATTCGGAAAATAACTGAGGCTGGATCATGGGCTCAGATTCAGCTCCTTTTACAGTTTGAGCAAGAGGAGAGTGAATATGAGGTACTGGTTCCCTCAAAGGCTGAGGCAGCATTTGGATTTGGACAATGGTTGGTTCATCCTGTGTGTTCATGCACTGGTTTTTAGGCCAACCCTGGAGACCTCTTGTCCTTTGTTGAGGCATCTGTGATGGAATCTCAGGTGAAACTTGATTTGGGTCCTGGGTTTGCAGCATAACATTCCCAATCTGGTCTACATGTTTGGTTCTGGCCACAACAAATAACCCTGCCTCTGGCTGCCTCTGTGTCTGATGGGCTGTTTCAACATGTGGCAGAAACCCAAGGGAGCTAAACATTCCAAGAATCTCCTAAAAAAATGAAACATACAAATCACATAGTTTCATACAAATATGAGTAACTGCTCATGAAGAACTGAAAAAAGTTGATTTAACTCACCTGGCAGTGGGAGACTGCCTCTGAGATCCTGTCCTGCATGCCAGAGGTACTAAGGTGCTGCAGAGAAGAGGTTTTCTGCACTTGTGCCACAAAGTCCTGCAGATCCTGTCCCTCAGTTACAACCTGGTTCTCCAGCTGCAAGCCTCGAGAGATCAGCACCTGAAAGGATTATATAGCCAACACTGTGTTATCTGTTTTGTATTGTTTAGATCCATGAATGGCCATGCAAGAGACCTGTAGGACTGTGAAAAGGGCTCCAGGATCATTTGTAATAACTTTAACATAAAAACCAAAACGATGCCAAATTAGAAGGTGCACAAAGTTTTGGTTTGCTGACTTTGGCCGTAGGTTCCAATGCAGAGCGTCCTCTTTGCTTTTTCTCCTTTAGGTGCTGGTGACAGTCCAGGGCCTCTGTGCTCCAGTGATCCAGCTCAGCCAGACGCCCCTCCAGCCTGGATGCAGCCCGCTGCAGCTCTCCACAGGTCCTCTCTGCTTCAACAAGCATCTGTTGTACAGATACAAACTATTAGGACCGAACCGTGTCCTTAGCTTGTCATGCTACAACACAGGACAGCAGCACTATGTACACAGGATAATATATCAATAACAAATCTCGTGAAAATGTTGTAATAGTAACAATGGCAACAACCATAGTGTTTCCTCTTTCTAGTCTTATATAAACTGGACAGCACTGGATGTATGTTCACATATGCACTGTTGTAGAAAAGCTTGGCTTTAGACACAAAACTGGAAGAAGGAATGAGGCCGGCTGAAATGCACCACAGTTAGTCAGAGAAGTTTTGCAGCAGAGTACCTGTGGGAGAGTTTGCTGGAGGTTCTCTGTGTGGCTTGTTTGAAAGTCTAGGGATGGACTGAGAGATGAAAGGTCCACCTCGGCAATCTTTTTATTCAGTAGCTGATAAAAAGAAAGTACAAGAAGTAAAAAAGAGAGACTAGCTCAGGCATGGAAAGATTTAAATATCGTGTCTATATTTTTCTGCTGATTTTTATCTACCCATCCATCCATGCATTAATTAATTTGTAACTTGTCCAACCTGTAGTTTCTGTCTGTTAGCCTTCAGTGGGACTGAGGCCACCTCCAGTGGCTGCCTCAGTAGCCAGATAGCCTCCTGGGTCAGTGAATGCACCATTTGAAGACACTGGGGACTGACACTGGGCTCCGATGATACTTCCTATGAAAGACAAGCTTCATGACTAGCAACCTTTATTGACGTGTGTATGTCCTGTTATCCCTATGTTTAAAGCTTAAGTTACCTTTTGTGACATATTTCGTTTTGTCACATTCAAAATGAAATAAATAACACTGGAAAAAAAAACTACAACACTATTTAAATAGATCTTGTTGATCTTGGTGTTAACATTTTGAGATTAATTTAAAATTCTTTGTATTAATTTAATCTTAAGTGTAGCTTCATTTAAAGTCTGTGCCAATGTGGAATGAACAGTGAGAACATGCATACTTACAAACATTGTCCTCTTCATGCATTCAGCCCACTGCATGTTGACCTTGCTGAGTTGCTCAGCCAGAGCGAAGCTGGTTGAAGATTCTGTCACTTCAATGAGCAAATTCCCTGCCTCGTTTAGCTTAGCCTGACATGACGTCCACTCACTCATATCCTACAGCAACCAAATCAAAAGATAAAAAATTAGGTGAATCTGAAGCTTCTCTCCTGCACCCTCAATCGGTTAATTTTTACATTAAACATTGGTTAGAGCAGCTTTCAAACACTGGACTTCATAGTGACTTTTGAGTTTTTCATTGACAAAATTCTGGACAAACAGGCTGCGGTTACCTGCGTCCCCATAGCAGGAGACTGTGCGAGCGACTGTATGTTCTGAGCCAGCCATGTCTGCAGAGAAGTAAGGCAGTTGTTGTAAGTCTCCCACGCAGACACCACTCTCTCCATCGTCCCTCTCACAGCCGTCACAGCCTGTGTGACCAATTCAGCTTCACTTTCTGCTCCCTTCACCTGACAAGTAACACGCTGGGAATCTTCACCTGGGGAATGTAGGGTGTGTGGAGGTCAAGTCTTGCCTTTTAAAAATAAAAAATCTTCACGACGTGTCGAAGATTAAGATAGGGTTTTGTGCTTACAGAACTCTTATCACAGACGAATAATTTAGCTCATACCTAGCGCTGCCTTGCCGGTGTAAGCATTCGCCTTCTCCTTCAGGTTTTGGAGAGCGTCCATCAGAATCAAAAGCTGGCTTTGGCGCTCCACTGTTTCCTAGGCAACATATCAACAGAAGTCACCATCACTTTTGCTGGTTTCTTAGACAGCATCATTTGTCAGGTGACTCACTAGATTTAATTTTTTTTATTAAATAATTCCTGAATCCTTTACAGGTTAGTTTGATATTATGCCATCCCATGTTATCTCACAATAATGTTGCTGACATTAGCATGTTTTTGGTTTCATGTCCTGTCCTTTCAGATACTTACATGCCAGTCCTGCAGAAGCAGAAGTACTATCTCTTGGGATCTGTATGGAGATTTCCAGGTCTGAACCTTAGCATTGATGCGGCCCAGAAGATCCAATACAGTGTGACGGGATTCCTGGTATTCCAACTTGATCCCTTGATACTTGGCTGTGACTCGGATATTGGTTAAACTGTTTTCAAATAGAGAAGATGTTAATACATTATTTCATTAATTTATTGTAACCAAACTGCAGACAATTTTAATACAAGGATTTATGGCTCTAAATGTCCATATTGGGATATTGATTTTAATAACAATCCAGTAATTACGTACCGTCTTTTTATCTCATCAAACTTTTCAAGGGGCACTACTATGTTCCCTGAGTCATCCATGTGATGGTAGCTGTCAAGGATATTGACATGGTGGCTCGTCTCCTTAATTAAAGTCTGAAAAAAAAGCAAAACAAGATTATTAGCACATAAGCTAGATGACAACATGTGTCAAGTCTCAAAATATTGTTATGCTGCCTGTTCAACATAACAATATTTTGGTCTGCTGCATTCTTGTCCCATGGCCTGTATGTCGTTTCAGAGTTGTTTCAGCAAATTGTACAATTTTTGAGAACAGGAAAGATCCAGTTTGTTTCGCAGCTTCAAAATAAAAACAACCTTTAGCGTGTCTTGTTGAGCTCTTGCTTCTTTAGCAGCATCTGCATGATCTTTCACTCTTCCTCCCTCTTCTGTTAGCGCTGCCTCCGCACGCTGCAGCCACACAACAACTGAGTCCAGAGGAGGAGGAAGACTTGAGTCCAGGTCTGCTTTACGTCTCTGCAGCTGAGGGACGACACACATATGCACAACCTGGTGTGAGCACAAAACCTGGTCAATGTGATGCTGTCTAATGAGTGCTCTGCAAGCATTTCTCATTCATCTGGAGAGAGACAACGGAAGTGAATCAGCAAGACTAACAGCAACCTCAGGGAGCAAAAAAAAAAAAACCACACACAGCACAGGACGCACAGCAGGGTAAGAGTGACCCTGCTGCTTATTATCCACAGTGGATTTCCTCACCTCCTTTTCCAGACGATCCCACGCTGTCCTGAGGGCACACTGCTCTTGGCTCAGCTCAGGGCGGCGTCTTATGGCAGCAAGGAGGGTCATCACTGGTCTCCTTTGCTCAGTGAAGGAGCCAGTGAGGTTCTGAAACACCTGATGAACCAAACACAGCAACAACTTCTAATCGCTGTACAACAATACAAAATAAATCACATCGATGAATGTTCTCTTCTTTGAGCTCTTGTGTTTTGCTTTACCTGATATTTTTCTGCAAAGCTTGATTTCTCCGTAGCTGTCCATGTCTCTGACAGTTCCTGGTAGGCTTGCTGCAGCCAGCAAGTCACCTCCAGTGCTCGCTCACTTGGGGAGACCTACATTTTCACAATTTTAACTGTCAGTAACTACACTTCTGTGTGTTAACCGAGGTGAAAAACTATTTTAGAGCTGCACAATCAGTGGACAAATGTAAGAAGTATGTGTCATACTCATACAGACCTAACAGTTAATGTCAACTATGTTTCAGCTCTATGAGAACAATGACTTTTGACCACTGGAAACAGCAGCGGGAAGCCACCGGCGAAAGACATACAATTTGACAAATATTAACTGAAGGAGGACTTATTTTGCTGTTTGCTGTGTGACTACCTGGCGTAAGGGTGAGACAGCAATTGCCGGAGTGAAGTGAGCAGGCAAATTCACAGGTGAGAGAGAAGAGGGCTGGACCAGAGGAAACAGCTACACCACCGCCACCAGAAGAGAACAGGGGAAATAATTAACACCACTCAGTTTCATGCAGGAGATTGTGGGTTCAAGCACTGAACAGGGAAGGGAAGCAGCAGGGGCAGAGAAACAGTAGCAGTATCACTCTGCAGTTACTAAAGTTTAAACTTTCAAGAGGGGAGATTTTAAAAAGCAATGCTGTCAGTTCTGCAGTAAAGTCTTTAGAAGGTATTAAAGTCAATGTGACACTGCGATTAAAAATATTGGTTTGATTGCCTACCTGCAGATGATCATCAGGTGCTGGCATGTCATTGGAGTACTGTAGAAACTGGGCCACATAAGTCATAATGGACTTCTCATCTGGGTCTTTAACATCAACGTCTGAGGTGCAGGTAAATACACAGAAAAGCTTTATTGTTGCGAGGTGTTGTAACTGAGTTGTAACTATGTTGTAACTATTACTTTGGAGCCACAGGTTGCACCTTCTCTCATGTACAAAAATCAAGGTAACACAGTTATGTCTGTGGTAAAATAAGTAATATTAATTGAAAATACAATGATAACTACCAAAACCCAATGATTCTTAACACTGATTGGTATTAATAATTTGTTATGCTACTTGTTATTTGGAAATACTGTGAAACACTATTTTAGGACTACTCAACAATACCACTTAATCAGCCTCACCCTGGGGCTCCAGCAGGCGGGGGATGTGGAGCTCCCTCTCGGCCAGATGAAACGCCTCTTCCAGGTTCTCCTGGTTGCTTCTGGACTGGACCAGCGAGAGATCAACCAGCTGCGGTCTGAGAGAACACAGGATGGCCAAGAGGGCCTCTCCACTTCTCCAGCTCGACTTAAAGTCCTTCATAACGACAGAGCAACCGACCCTAGAGAGAGAAAGATGGACAAGAAAAAAAGCAAAAAGAAAAAGACCTCAGTTATTGCTTTGACTCTAACATTCACGCCAACAAGTAATTTAGCGTATCCATCTGTTTTGCATGTCTTTGAACTGTGGGATGACAGAGGACGATTAAGAGGAAAGACATGCAAACACAAGGGAAACATGCAAACCCTACAAAGAAAGGTGCAGGACTACAGTGCACACCTCTGAGCCACCATGCTGCTCATAAAACCTTTCAGGTTGCCAGTGTTTAACAAAGATTTTTCAGCTCACATCCAAAGCATTCATATATATGGTAGACAACCCACTTTTGGCACTGGTCCCTGACCCACATGAGCAGGGCCTTCTTGGCGGACATTCGGAAGCGTCTGTGGAGAGGTGATGCCCGGCCTGCAGGGACCGGACTAGCTGGGACTGGGCTGCCGGACCAGGAGTCCAGGCTGGCCAGAGAGTCCAGGGAGGAATGACAAGAGCTGAAGGAGAGACTGCTGGCCAGCTCCTCGATCTAAAACAGAGATAGTGAAACAATATGTTGCATTTCAAATTATCAGTATCTTTAAAATGGTTCATACATATGTGAAATCTGACCAAAATGTGCAGTCAGTACAGGCTTCAAGTATTTATTTAGTATTAGTATTTATTAGTGTTGATGATGCATCACAAGATGCTTGTTTGTTTCTTCTTCTTCAGTTTCCCCTTCTACTTCCTTTTTCACAATAGCAGTAGCAGTAGTAGGTTAATACTGTATGTGGTGGCATTAGTTTACCATTGGTACTCACATGACAGTGGAGGATGATGGTCCATATGAGTCCGAGGATGATGGAGGGCCGCCCATCTATAATATCTGAGATGTTTATGTTCACCAATTTGATCTACACCAAACAACCACAACACATGTTAATAAAACACACTGCAGATTCAGATGCCATGTTTGTTTTTTGTTTGTTTGTTTTTGTGGAAACTTACAGATTTTTTCTTGAGAAAGTTCAGTGCTGTCTCAATGTTGGCCCTCTGCTGGAAAACCCCACGGCCCCTTTGTCTTTTCTGTGGAGACAGATTACAACATCAGCTTTATTGTGATGACAATATTCATTTTAGCATGGTTTTTGTGTTGTTTTGGCTTTTTACCTCACCAATACATGTCTACTGGTTAACTATGGATCTCTAGGAGGAATTTAGAATCTATTCAACTCACTGATATCAGAATCACATTGTAGTAACTCACCATAAGTTGGCCAGTCACCACCTCCAACAGGTCGAGCAGCTGTGACCCATTTCTGAGGTCAGTGAAGAGGTCTGACACAAATGAGGGCGGGCATCTCTGTAACAATGCACAAAATTAAGTCTTACTGATTTATCTGCCCAGCTGCACAATACATCGAAATAAAGGAGTGGGTGAGTTCAGGTGAAAACTATGATCCATCATTAATCTCATCTGTTCCATCTACTACAGTCGGAGAGGATTCATACAGTCTCAGGAAGTAGCAGAGCTTACAAAGGCATCTGAGCCATGAAAGCACCAACCACTTGGCAGAGCAGAAACATATTGTCAAATGTGCTACGTGCAATAACAGCATCAAGATCAATTTATCATCACACCTCATTCATTTGGGACCTAGTAAAACGATCAAATAGATAACAAATTAGACAGCTGTATATGAATAAATATAAATAACCCTGGGTCACTGGGTCATATTTGATGGGAAATTTGCTGCATCATTTTATACAAAACAGGAAGTTGTTCAGGGTTTCTTCATGTCATGTGGTAAAAAAAAAAGTAAAAGGCTGATGGAAAATGCTTTCTGAAATGTTTATCTTTTTGAAAACCACAGGGGAAAATCTTAAGTGCAACAGGAAGCAAAAGGATTTATGGGAAATGAGATCTACTTCAGTCAACATTTATTTTACAATAACATGATTTTTTTTTAAATGCTTCACATTACCCCCTTTACAAATACATCCCATAACCCAAAAGGTCAGAGCCTACAAACTCTGTCTTCCATCCAAAACGTACTGACATGTGTGGATTCATTGAAAGGTTTCTGGGTCAAAGTTTTAGGCCAAGCCACAACGCAAAGTGAACGTTGTCCTCCAGGCATAAAGGAAGTAGCTCCTGTTGGGGGTTGTCAGTGGACTCAGATTGGTGTAACAGATGGCAGGTTATGAACCAGTGATTTTAGAGCGCAGTCATATGGACATGAGGTTATGAAGAGGTGGCTGGATTCAGATTACGTGCTGTTCTGCTTAACTGAAGCACTATTTATACTCCAGGCGAGTGTCACAAGCAGCTCATGGTCTCTTTCCAGCGAGATCCATGGTGAGCTGCTTCACTGCACCTCACTGTCTGAACAATGAGTCAGCATGTGTCTACAGCTTGCTTCATATAATTTACAGCTTCACCACAGCATGACAGCGTATCATTTTTCAACACTCTCTAGGTAGAGTTCTCCAAAACAATAATTATATTTTACAGATTCATTCTTGTCCAAATATTGCATATTGAAAAGCAGTTCAACTCAAAACATAAATCAGCACTTTTGAGCAGATTCTGCTTGAGACATCTCCCAAATTAAAGGTAGGTTTTGGAATATATAGAAGACAAATATCTCAGACTTTTACTGAAAATGATGTAAAAATAAAAGGAGTACAGATAGCTGTATATATTATTATAGATAATAATATATTTCAAATATTATTATAATCAGTCCCTTTCTGCATCACTACTCCAGCCTCTCTCTAATACACTCCAACAGCCATAAAGATAATCTCCAAAAGATATACTTTATTTGACAGCTGAATGTAAACTTAAAGTGTGGGGGTATCTTTGATAAAACACCAGGATTTTTACAAATATATAAGTATATGTATGTATTTTTATACGTTATTTAGCATTTTCTTGTTACTTGCAACAAAAGTTCATGTTAATTTATCTTAGAAGCATCACACATAAATATGATATCTCAACATACCTTTGCGAGTTGAGCATTTATCCAGTTGGTAAATGTCCTTTTCTGAATCTGTTCATGCTCCACTGGTGAGGAAACAGACACAATTATAATGTAAACATATTCAGAACAAGATGTATCTCAGTGAGGTGGTTTCTGATCTCTGGCATCAAAACAGTCATCAAGTACTGGATACTAAAATCCTCTTTGTCAGATGATATGGATTGCTGTAACATAATAAACATAAATCTGAATGAAAAATAATGATTCTTGAATTCTATGGATTTTTGGTGGTAGCAAATAGGTGCATATAGTAATTAATTAGTAAATTGCATCCCTGGGTTGTCACCGTCCCCTTATTATGAGAGTCTATTTATTACTCCTCATTTTCGTTTACACTGGGCATAGTCACATGCATGCAATTGTGTTTTGCAAACAGTAGATCATTTAAATTAAACACACTACTTTACTACCATAATGCTATATGATGAACACTTACAGGAATGCTTGTATATGCTTTTAAGACGTTTGTTTTTGTTCATTTCAACTCTGGCTGGACTAAAAACACCAACTAATGCAAACAAATGCACTTGTCAGATACATTACAGTATATTCCTCAAAAGTAACCTGATTTTCTCTGACCTTCCCTGTCTGGAATATGCTGCTGTAAAGCATAATAATCCAGAAACTGGATTCATCATAACAGCAGTGGCAACCCTGAGCTGAGCTGCAGGTGGATCGTAAGCTACTCACCGACATCAGAGGACTGAAGGACTTTTCGACCCTCCATGCTTAGAACTGATACTCATTAAATCCATGTATAATGAGTGAAGAGACTACTTTAAACTACATATAAGTGCCTTCTCTAACACTAGATGACCCCGAGTGGCAGGCTTCCTCTTGAAGCTAAAGTAAGGCTACCGGCTGGGATCTGGCTTCAAGACGGGTTGGCTTCCAAGACAGCGACAGACATAGATACTGACGCTCACACACACACACACACAGCAAATATACACAGAGACACACTCACAGCTATAATGAACTCCCAGACAGACATATGCACACACACAGTGAGGGGATTTTGGGCTTATATGGTTCTTGAAAGTTATTAGACCAGATCCTAGGCTTCTGTTGCCAAAACATGAAACTTTTAATATATATACATTGTAAAGGCTTTCCTTGTTACAGTATTATGGAAGTGACAGAAAGTAATATGCAAGTAGTTTTGGAAATTGCGCGTTTGCCCGCGTTAGCTTGAAAAGTATATTGACAGGGTAAGTGGAGCCAACGATCACCTGGGAACACATGGGATCATTTTGGTGTCCAATGTGTATGTTCATCACAATAATTTCTACTTTAAATAAAATTGTTCGTAGAATATTTATGGCTGTATCCAACATAAAGAGTTGGATGCTGCTCATAATTAGATGATTCTTCCTGCGTCACTTTCATTTGCTTTTCAAGAGTTTCAGATGATGAGTGTTTGTGCTGCCATTAAGAATAAACCGCAAAAATACACAGTCTCTTTTCCTGCAGGCCAAACTATGACTATGATTACAAACAATCTGTTGAGACTATTTTATGATTCAGTCTGTAGTAAATAAAGGAACTTGATGTTTTGTCTGATACAATCAGAGCAGCACACAGTCACTTTCAGATTTACAACCTCATACTTGCAGGTATCAGATTTGGCTATGAATCTTACTCAGTGAGTCTGCTGTTTGTTTAAGATCCTGCCAAGGCAGGAAACTCCTGAGCATTTTAATCACTCAACTCCACCCAGTTCACCTGACATGTCCAGTACAAACAGCAGTAAGAGGCTTCACCACGTTAATACTAACATCCTGCTTCAGGCCATTGACTTTTAATATCAACTTTTTAATATCAGTTTTGGTTAAGTTACCATGTGAAATACTTTTACACTTATATTCAGGCACTTGACATTGTTTTTTTTTTTGGTGCATTGTCAGAATTGCATATATGTGATATTCTGTGATGCACAGTACAATCCTTATCCTTTCAAGTACATAACTGGTACTGGACACTGATGAAACCACAGCTGTATTTAAAAGCACACCTTCTTACAGCATTACATAATGACACAATTCTGCACATCTTGCTATCAAAATGACAAGATTTATTACATTTTAATATGTGCACCGCTTACAGAGATGCAACACTTAATTCAACAGGTAAATGTTCAATTATGACAGGGTTTGCATAGTTTTCAAAGGTGATATAACAAAATTAGGAGTACCAGCATGTTTGGTAACTAAAGATATGTCCAAAGAAGGAATATGGTGACTTTTAAGGTAATTCTCAATGACTATAGCCATCCTTACACATTTCTTGTATGGTAGTTCTGCTTCATAAAATAACAAGAACAATTTGTTTGGTCATCAAACCCAATGTGATGTGATTAAAGACCAGTTTAACCAGGAAATTAAATGTTTCATCTAATTAATGATGGAGTCACATGCAAGCTTATTGTGTGGACCACACAAACACCTCAGGTTTTCCTATTTCAGCATGAAGGGCTGAACAACAAAAACATTCATTGTCTCTCTTCAAAAAACATGTATTCTATCACACTGCTAATAACACAGGTGACAGAGACTAAATAAAGTTAAAGAGGAGAATTTAAATGGATCAATATAGAAAGATGTACGCATTTGTAAAGACAACAGCTGAAAGCCATGATTCTTCCCAAATTCAACAGTGAAAATCAAGAAAGAAGCTAAAAAATAACATACCAAACTGGGATGTCACAAGTGCCCTCTTCTGTGTGTGATTGGGGGCACAGCTGTTAACTAGATTGTTTTAAATGTCAGAAAGGTCCTAAAATGTCTAAAATGTAATCTCCACACATACAGAATAGCAAACAAATAGCAAAATACAAATTGTCAGTGTAAGTATTGCGTCTAGAGAAGTCTCTCACCAAACAATAACAAGACAACAATACATATAAATGTTTCATTTCTGGGCACTGAACTAGCTTTAACCTGACAGTTAACCTGCCTTTAAAAATCCAAACAGTTATCCTTTTTTAACACTTCAATTTTTCACTTGTTAGGCACTTCTTTAGGTTATGAATTCCTAATACATATTATATGTCATATAAAAGTGATGCAAGACACATTGAAATAGTATCTCCTCAACACAATTCATAGTTTGGCCACCACAGTGACTCCCTACTACAGCACCTCACGTCACAACATCTACAAAAACACAGGAATAGACTGACCTTGGAGGAGCATGTGCACGTTGTCAATGTCCAATGGAATGCCTCCATCGTCTTCCTCTGCTCCACCTGAAGCCATGTATTCTCCAACCACAGCACGAGATCAACCTCAGAACGGTCCAGGAGCCATGGATTAGTAAATCGTCCACTCAACTGAAATCCTCGATGCCACAAAAGGAAAAAATGCTGAGGGTAAATACTGCAGTGTCAAAGTTTCCCCCCCCATAACATTTAAGTTAGCTGCCTCCACTGCCTGATTAGTCATGTTACCATAAGAACGCACCCATCCACACCCTTTTATTACCACAGACACACACACAGATGCAAGTAGACACATGCAAACACTCAGACAAAGAGCTCAAAGAGGAGGAATAACTGTGCTGTATGGAAAGAACCAGATATACAAAAATAGAGGGCCTGGTCACAAATCTTCAACATACCTGTAGCAGAGCTGTAGTCACTGAAGCCAGCTAGTGCATACTGCATTACAATGAAGAATGCAGTAGAGTGTGTACAGTGTACAATACATGTCCTCAGCTGTGTCCTTTCATATTGGCACAACTCTGCGTTGATCCACTGCGTGGAGTCCCTTCAAATAGGACTTGGCCTTTAGGTGCTCATAAATGAAACAAGGTGCCTCTTGCCTATTGGAGCATGAGGACAAAAACAAAAAGGGGCGGAAAGTCCCTCCCACTGGGGAAGATGCATTAATGTGAAACTGTTTCAGGTTCCTTTTAGGAGTCATTCCACCTCATGACTTTGCAATATACAGTATTTAATAAAAATATAATTCTGCTTTTACTTTCTCACTCAGTTTCATATTCATTTATAGCAATCTTTTAAGGTGTTTCAATTTTAAATCATTGCAGTTCAAAGTAAGTTTTTTTAATACTTGACCTTAAAAGGATACTCATAATTGAATAGAAACTCAATCGGGAGCCAAAATACCTCTTTTTTATTTGTTTCACCTGAAGCAAAAGAGGGTGCACTAACAGTAGAGCATGTTACACAAAGCCACCTTTACCCTTGAGAGCAGTGCCAGTGTTTTATTTGTTGTTTCACTATGGTGAGCAGCAGACAGAGCTGGTGGACCGTCACATAGTGCCCCATAGCAGCTGCACCCTCACCTCAAATTCCCACTTCACTTATGGAAGTGGCACAGGCACCAAAATGCAGAACAGGATGTAAGATTGCTGAATTGTTACTCTGGAAAGTCTAAAACCCCACCATGATGGTGTGTGATTAAAATTGAAGGTACGGCAGGGGGGTTTTCACATTAAAAGGTTATTGCAGTGTATGTCCACTGAGAATGGAGATTATAAAAGTACCAATTAAAGGAAATGGGTGTCAGGTTTAATTGCATGAAC
Source organism: Macquaria ambigua (assembly GCA_008360985.2). Taxonomy (NCBI): domain Eukaryota; kingdom Metazoa; phylum Chordata; class Actinopteri; order Centrarchiformes; family Percichthyidae; genus Macquaria; species Macquaria ambigua. Next base: position 56,537 of record VMKM01001702.1, on the reverse strand, counting down.
AAGCATGTGACATCATCAAACTCCTAGACCCCCTGGTATGTCAATTTTGTATCTCGCTGACTTATAAAGGCTCGAGTGAGCCACCAGTGGCTGAAACATTTTTCAGTGGTCAGTTATTAACCTAATGACATGGAGACAATGTGCAACACTAAACGTCTAACAAGATGTAACCCAGAATCTCTTATTGATCAGTTGTTGGCCTCTGACCCCATAATGTCCACATATTTTTGAGTTTTCATATGGCTGACCAATCTATCCAATTTGACACAGCCTTAACATGAATGTATTTATGGGGACCATATATACATTTTTTTAAAACATACTATACAGCAATCATTAATAGAGTGAATCTTGAGAATTACCAAAATGAGCTTCCTGCCCATAATTCTTATTATTATTCTTTTGACAAACCTATGGCAGATAGAAATTTTAGTTTCAGTGACATAGACTATATGACATCAGATCAAATATATTCTGAGACTTCTGAAGTTTTAACTACAACAAATGCAATTAAGTCATTACATTATAACATTATGTCTACATTATATATTGACTGAAGCCTATTGGTTATTTTTTATTCATTAATTCTGAATCTGTGAACATTAAAATGACAGTGGACTTGTCATGAATGTGTGGTGTACAGCACATGGATGACAGCAACACATAATCCCCAGTTTTCAGATTTCATATAACCAAACAGAGTAAAGGGAGAAGAGATATGATTAAGTCCTCAAGGTGGAGCCAATATATAGCTTGACAGGTATCAAATAAGGTAATCGTGTACCTCCATTTGGTGGCGCTATGTACCAAAACATGAATGAAATACTACACAGTCGAGAGTAGAAGAAGACATCCCCCACGACTTTGACGTTTAGGAGTAGCGGCTGTCCTGACCTTCCCTCTGCAGAGTAACAAACTAAAGGGTAAGAGAAAGGTTTACACTTATTTATTAAAATCACTTCAATCATAACAGAAAAAGAGTTGTTGCCTCACGGCAGCAATTTAAAAAAAAGCTAAAATCTCTTATTTACTACGGTTGTGTATGCTACTTTTGCAGGTGTACTCAGCTAGCTAGCTAGCTAGCTTCTGGCTAAGGCGAGCTAGCGTTCGTTCCGGTTCTATAGCAGAGGAGATGCTAATACGCTGGCCAGGAGGCATTCGTTGTTAGCTAGTAGTTAGCTAGTCGAGTTAAATGAACACAATACAGATATCAGCTATATGCCTGCTTGTAAATGTTATCTTCATTCGTTTAACCGACTTGTGTAAATGTAATGCTAACGCTGACTTGGGTATTAAGCTAGCGTTATAGAGGTTGTAATGTTAGCAGTAATATTAGCGTTAGCCAACTACACTACGTTATCATCAGTAAAGATAAGTTATTGGACACGTCAATGAAAAAACGATGTCTCTTATCGCACTAACAGTGAAGATTAGAAAAGTGAAATGGTGCTATTTTACCTCTTCTTTTCATCAGCATTTTCTAGGTGGCCAAAGTCATTAGCTAGGCCTGACACAGCTGAGGGTCACTGTAGCATGTCCTGCAACCAAGTGAACTTTATGTTGATAAACGTTAACAACATTGTTATCTGAATAAACGAACCCGTTTCTAAAACTTAGCTTCAGTCATCAGGAGTGCAGCCTAACGTACTTAATGGATTATGCCACACATCAGTAAACTGGTAGAATTGTGAATAAAGATTGGTGTGGGCTTTCTCGGTATAGAGAATGCATGGCACTTTGGGCTATGAGCACTGTTTTGAGACTTTGTTGTTGCCTTCTCCCTCAGATGGCTGGACGCATCTTTTCAAGTTGGTGGGCCAAGATGAGCCCTTACTACACCAAGGCATACCAGGAGATGTGGGTGGGCATTGGCATCATGACATACCTGTACTACAAAGTTTCCTATGGGGGTGAGTTCAAGACTTACTGATCTTTACAGTATGTTGAAACTGCAGCTGCACTCCACAATACAAACTGAATGTGGAGTAATAATAATCTACATTACAACATATTGCCATATAAGAATACTTTAGTTGGAAATGGGTGTGAAATATATTTGGCTTTCATAGTGCTGAATAAATGTCAATGTAAGCAGCTGTAGTTACTTAGCTATATTTTGAATGCACAGTGTGTCAGTAGCATGGGTTAATGTGACTAATATAAGGTCTTTTTCTTTCTCTTCCAGGCAAGAAGGCTGTGAAGGACAGTAAGTAGCGTAACATTTTGTTAATCATACTATATAATGTCAGATTTTGCCATACCATTGGTAGCTATCCCTAATGACCCCTCATCTCTGGGTTTATTGGCCATTGTGGGGAGAGTTGCAAAGCAATGAGCAGGACTGATTAATCGCAATATTGAGTTTTTTCATTATTTTATGAGAAATTTAACTTTTACGTGTTAGCTAAATAGACATTCCTGTCTGGTTATTTTATCTATAAGCACTTTATTTCCAGATGATGTACTATATCACACATGCCAGATGTTGTGCAACTACATATGTTTTCCTCTAGATGTCACTGACGGATGTCTAATCTAGTCATTACTGCAGGATATTTTAGTGATATTTGGTGCTGTAAGAAATTCACTAGTCTGCCCATGGTTTATTTCATCAATTTGGGTCATTAAGCTTTTTTTTTTGTGGTCCTCTCTTTTTGCAGAGCCTGCCCATTGAGCTTTCCTCCATGCTGACCACCCCTCCACCTGCTGTGTAATAATGCCCCAGTCGTTAGTCCAGAAGTTCAGCTTCATATTTGAATTTTTGTTAATATGGAACGAATAAAGTTGCTATCCAAAACTTTTATCATTTCATTGTTGGCTTTTGTTGCTTGTTTGTCGTCGTGGCTTTAAAAGTAATGTCACATGAGATTTCTTTATACAGCGGTGACTGTAGACAGAGAAAGCTATTAACAAAATGTTGTAACAGTGTGAGCAGAATATGGTGTCTCCACAGAAAATAAATATATTTTTAGTAAGAATGTTTTCCACATGGTTAAAACATCTTTGCTACTTCCTTTACAGGGATGCTTACTGGTGTAGACAGACATTAGTTCACTTTTGGGACTATTAAGCACTGATAATTGGTTGTGTTGATTTAAAACAAAAAAGAAAAAACAAGGACAATTCAAGGAACTACTACATCCCAATTTTGTGTCTTGCTCAGTGGTACATTCAATGTTTAAGGTAGAAGTAAACAATATTCGATAACTTTAAATCCATTTTATAATCGGTTATTAAAGCTCTGGTTGGTTCAGTCCAGATTATGTCGTCCTTTTGACAATTTTATCTTTTATTTCAGTGTGTAAAATATCCAGTTGTGGGTGAATGAGTGAGCTATTAATAGCCAATGAATCCTAGTTTGGGTTTACATTTTAACTAATTGAACAGACAAAACAAACCACAGAACTGCCATATTTGGTTGTGAGTGGGTGTGGATGTGGTTGGTCATTCTGGAAGGTCAGACATCACTAATTTAGCCAAATATTTGTGATGGGACAATGTGATAATGATAATTTGCATTCGCACATTCAATGTTTTTAATTACTTTTACATTAGATATTTTAAATGGTACTCTAATCTACAATGGTATATTTAACATCAGTTATATAATTCTATAACTGCTCACCATGGGTTATGACACAAAGGACTGTAGCACCACAACTGGTTTGTTGGCAAAAATCGATGGCAAATGAATCAGTTTCTGTTTACAGTTTGGTTCAATGAACTGAGAGTGAGTTGACCAGAGTCCTGCCTGGGGCCAGAAGTTTAGTGCTGGATGAAGAGGTGGATAAACTGATTCCACTTCCCCAACATCACTACTGTCTATGTGTGCTACTGATTGGGCTGATATGAACAGTGTCAATACTTCATATACACCTGCACCTGCTAGCATCTCATTTGTTGTGTTAAAGCTAAACATAAAATTCACCCCAAAACACGTTTAGGTGCCTCCAAAAATACAAACATTTGTAGGCTATTACTCTCTAATGATGACGTCGTAGGTGCAGTAGTCTTTGGTAGAGTTGCGTCCTTGGGACTGAGATGAATTGATTGCTTTTGATGGGAGGGGTGACATACTGGTCCGGTGTGTGTAGGCATTAATGATTCTGTTCTACCATAATGCTACATCCCTAAATAAATGTCTGGTCTGAGTGTTTGGGGGTGCTGTCATGGTTGCTTCCACCTCCTAATACCATGGTTATCATGCCATGGATATGACATGATACCCATGGACTTTGTATACATATACAAAGTACATCCCCAATACTTCTCATATATGCAGCAAATGGCCTCTTTAAGCCTCTTTAAATGTTCACTGATGTGATAAAGTAGGCTACATTATACTGGATTATTTTTGCCAATACATTAACCTGTAATTAACAGTTTAATGTTGTAGTTGGCCAAGGTGGGGCTAATTTTAACTGCTGCATACTGTTGGCAGTTTAACCTAGCGGTTCCTAATCTTTCTAGCTTATGACCCCTGAAAATGAAGCAATGTCTACTTACAACCCCTCATCACATATTGCATATGTAAATGAGTTGAAGAGAAGAGGTGAAAGTATCCTCTTTTTCACCAGCAACAAGCAAAGATTAGAGAAAAGTCAGGAAACAATCTATACGTTTGTGTAGCAGAGGTATGTTTTGTCTTCTTTCCTGTCCTGTACATCATCTTGCGACCCCTCAAGATAGGGGTACCCAGGCAGGGAACTACTGCAATGTATCACATTTTATAAACTCAATATTGGTTTTGTGCGTAAAATCTTAATCAGCAAAGAGGGGTAACTAGCATATAGCTGTGAAATAAATGTACAGCAGTAAAAAGTACATTAAATATAGTGAATTTGAGGTAAAGGAACATAAACACTCAAGTAAAGCACAAGTACTGTACCTCAAAATTGTATTTTAGTACATTATTTGAGTAAATGCAGGCCTACTCATTACATTCCACCCTGCCAAGCTCATATGACTTGCATACAATCTCTATAACTGCTGGACTCCTGAAAATGTTGGGATCTTAAAATGAGCCCACATTAGGCCAGGAAGGGTTGAGAAATCCTGCCCCAGAAGTCCCTGTACTTTCCAGGCAGGTGTGTAGGTGGCTACAACCCAGCTCAGATTAACCTCTGTGGACGAACTGGTGTAATAACTGATGGGGAAAACATGAAGATACATGGGCAGGTTATCAAACAACAAGCTTGGAAAGATGAATAGGAGGCTTCTTGATATCTTTATAGTTGATCTACATTATAGTGATAAAAAACTACAAAATCAAAGTTTGACTGACTTTGCTATGTGGTCCTCGTGTATGTGTGGGGGTGGACAAACACTGAATGACAGAGAAGGAGAAAAGAGAGAGGGCTCGCGCTCCCTCCCACCGCTCGTGCGCACCGACTGTGACTGCGCTACCCTCTTTCCTACATTCAAACATGGCGAAACTCTTTGACATTATACCACCACCATCACCCTCATCCTCCTCCACTTCATCGTTATCATCACCACCGTCATTATCTTCACCATCACCATCACCGTTATCTCCGGTACCGTGATGACCCGGGAGGATGGAGAAGTTGTCGGCGAGCCTGTCGGAGATCACTTGGAGCCCGTTGGCGCTGCCGTTGGACGCGGTGGTCAGCAAGTTCCGTCTGCCCACTCTGGTCCGCCTAGCCCACGGTAAGAGACAACCTTCACCAGGTACCACGACCTCCAGCACGACCGTTAGAAACTTTTCGCTCCGTTGTACTCTTTTGACAACTGTTAGCTAACTCTAACGCTCCTCCGTCGTTTCATGTCACCAGAGTTAAGATAACCATGACTGCTGTGATGATAAATGACAATAAATATGGTTTTCAAGTCAGGAAAAGAGATAAACTTACAACTTTCATCGAGGAAAGTGTGTTCTAAGGGGGTTTTATGAGTATAACGAGGCTGGCATGTAAAAACAAGTGTAGCAATTTAAGAATCTGTGGAGTATTTTAACGGTGTCAAGATTGGCAGGAAAAAATACCGCTTCCGGTCCAAACTTTCAAAATAAATCCTTAACCGTGTCAATTATTTCGTAAGGAAAAAACTTTTTGGAGCTGAATTAACATTTTTAAATAAAATAAATAAATAAATGTAATCACCTATCAGTAGATTAGAGGGTAAATAGCATCTATTAGCAAAACATAAATTAAATTACCCTATAATTTAGGCATATTTTGATGGGGATAATCTAAGGAATTTAAATTAATTTAAAATATGTACATAAAAAGGTTGTGTCTTTTAAAGGAAAATTAGACAAATAAGTATTATTCAACTTTCTAAACTTACATTTGCTGATGGTGTCTCACTAATGTAAGATGAGATTTATTTTTGTGAAGATTTATTTTGTAGAATATATATATATATATATATATATATAGTATTCTGTACTTTAATTTAGATCAGGAACTACATAACATGGTGCACCTTCCCTGTAATGTTAGTAATTAAGATTAGCGTGACAGTGAGGTGATGTAGCACATTTGATGTTAGTGTTCAGTTGTCCTACTGTTGAGGCGGACATTGAAGTGCACAAAGTCACACAGAAGAAGCTGTCCAGTGCTCTTGCATTACCCACGCCCGAAAGTAGTTTTAATTCAGTAACTATCAAGTTTATAGTTAACGCTAAGAGTAACCAGCGTTACACTAACTAGAGGTCGTTATCCAACTTTGACTCAGCAACATCATCATTGATGTTACCGATGTAATCTGAAAAAACATTAGAGAAGCCACTATACGTTTTAGGGGACAAAGTATGCAATTTACTGTCAAGTTGTACTGACTGGCCCAGCTGCCTGGGCACATTTGGTGCTCTTATTTTGAAACCAACATCGTGGTATTTCCGTTATTATTTTGGTTAAATCTGGTTACCTTGATGCAGCTGCAGCATTTATTCTCGGACACAGACTTTTCTGGTTCACACCAACCCACTGACTTGCATAAGGAAGTCATTATGTAACGTTCGTGTTCAGTTTTCTATTTATTTGTTTTGTGTTTTGCCGCCAACATGACTCTCTGCTTCACCAGATTTGGTGTCTTTACTTTGGGAACGGTCGATGGGTGTCATGGCCAAAGTTGTTCCAGTCCAGCGAGGCCCGGAAAGCCACAAAGTGTCTGTTGTGCTGCTGAAGTGCTGCTCAATTCTTTTCATATGTAAATGCTGTAATCTGTCGGTGAATGTGGTGAATACTAACGAGCAGCGACGAGGAGGAAAGCCTCCAACTTTCCTTCGTGGACAAAAGCGCGCACCCGAGCCGTGTCATGGTCCCCGAAAATTACGCACCTTACTTCTGGCGGCGCGCGTGTGCATTGTATATAGAGAGAGAGCACCCGTAGGTGTTTATTAACCGCACTGTAGTTACCCCACAGATGCCTGTTTGTTTGCACAGCCAGCCAACCCAGATGGTAGTTAGTTATTTACAACAGAGCATAATGTCAGCATTTTGTGATTTCCCCTCCATTTCATATTAACAACAACAAACAACAAAATGTGTTTTATCTCTATGGAGAGACTGTGGTTCAGTGGTATGTAAGTGTGGGGGTGTAATTCAGTGTGATGGGGGCATTTCTCACAAGCTACAATATGAATGCTCCAGCCTGCATGCTATCACATTAAATACTCGCCTTACAGATGAAGTGTAGCCATGACTGCAAAGTACATTAGGCTACACAGAGGCAATTCTCAACCTATATGCTGATACATTAAATGTCAGTTAACCCAAATCCCATGAAAACGTTTTCTCACTGTAACCCAAGTGGAATTAGCTGTGGTTGCAGACAGTGGTGGGAAGTAAAGCTACATTTACTCATACTGTAAACATATACAAGTGCAGTTTTGAGGTCCCACGTTATGTTACTTTATACTTCCACTCCACTACATTTTAGAGTGAAATATTGCATGGTTTACATCACTAAATCTATTTGACAGCTACAGCTACTATTTACTTTGCAGATTCATATTTTACATACCAAACATATGATCAGTTTAAATTATACGATGCAGTGTTATAGGTTCCGCGTCCACCAGCTACAACATTAAAATATTGTTTACATAATATTTAATATATATGTTAAAGGAGCCATTCTGCATAAGGAGTATTTTCACTTTAGATATTTAAAGTACATTTTGCTGATAATAGTTGTGTGCTGTTGAAGGTGGAGCTACCTTTCTATTTTTATTGTGTGGTATACATATATTGTGATTTTTGGTTTTTGATGCAGCAGTTCCCTTAATCCAAGACAACTTTCTCTTATGGGAGTCAATACAAGTAACCTTAACCTTAAATAAATCCAATGAAAATATAAACCAAACCTTCCACACACTTGTCTCCATTGCAAACACCCAATTTATTGACAGCAATGTCTGTGAGTTATCCAGAGTAACCATGTTATTTATGGAAAATGGCACTGCTGTTATGTACAATTTTTGCTTTGAGCACAACACAAAATCCATGTCTCGATAACCACGAGGGATAAAAAGGAAATGTGTCTTATATATCAGATATTAGAGTTTAGTATCCAGCCTAAGTGACAATCAGTCAAACGCCCAAAAAGGAAGCAAGGTCCTCTGCTGATAATTATCTTTTCAGATGGCCCTTTATATTTCTACTTACAATCTCTCATCATCTGTCCTGTGATTGTCAGATTAAAAGGCTTGGTAGTAACAGTTATCCAGCAGCAAAAGAGAACAAAAAGATGTGCATCCATGTGATCTGTGTGTGAGTCTGTGAGTGTGAGAGAGAGTGAGAGGGAGTGTGTGTGTGTGATGTGATTGAATTGTACCACTGTGCTATCAGCAGAAATCAATGCTGTTGTGCGACATGATGGCTCTAGAGAAAGAGTGGAGAGCTGTGTGTGTGTGTGTGGGCTGTGTAATAGTGGGTTGCCAGTTGCATAGCGGGGTCCTGATGAGTAGGTTAGGGGTGGTGAACCGTCACTGATGGTGGTAATTATGGACACCGAATCCTGAACTGTTTCCTGTTTTCCATTTCTGAGCTTCTTAGTATAACCTTAGAAATTAAAAACCTGTTGTTTCATCAGCCCTCAGGCCAGTAGATTATTTGTTTAACTCCTAATCCATTTCTGTGTGTTGATTTGTGCGTTAATGTGTGTGTGTGTGTGTGTGTGTTCCAGGTGAATGTGTGGAGGGTCTGTCGGAGGAGGACGTGGTGCTGTTACACTCTTGTCGTCAGTGGACCACAGTGACTGCCCACAGCTTAGAGGAGGGACACTACGTCATTGGACCCAAGATAGACATCCCTCTGCAATACCAGGGTAAGCGCGCACACACACACACACATAAACACACACACTGCATTTCTACACTAGCATGCACAAAGATGTCTTAATAGTCAGCCAAAATTTCATCCTCACCCTAAAAATAACAATTTTCCCCTAAAATATCCATCTCCTCTGGGGGGAAACAAATAAATGCACATTTTTGTCACAAGGTCAGCGTTTTCCACTTGCTGTGTTTTTGTTGGGGATAAAATGTCTCTTTGGGGATAGGCAAACAAACACATACAATAGACACATTAGCATTAAACTGATAGTGGCAAGTAATGTTGTCTGATGTGTTGACATTTCCTTCAAAACCTACAAGGACATTTAATACATTTGGTCAAGTTGATGAGAATTTGTCTTAGTCCAGCTCAGATTAAACAGGAACGCACATCTACAATAGAAGTGGAACAGTCTCCGTCTCTGTTTCGGTATCTGGTGATTCATCATGAACTTGGCTTTCAAAAGCTTAGACCTTTCAAGTATGACATAACACAGAACCAAACTATAAACTCCCCAGAATGCAGAAAGATTTCTTTATGGTGAAGGTGAATGAGTTTCAAATAATCTTCCCAGTCACAATCTATGATTTAAACCGTAATTTCACCAGTGAAATGGTACATTTGCATTGCATATTGCAGGGCCGTGGGTTCAAACCCCACTAGGGTTGAGTGCAGCCTTTCTTTGTAGAGTTTGCATGTTGTTTCCATGTCCGTGTGACCTTCCTCTGGTTGCTTCCTCCCAAAAGGCACACATATCAGGTATTAGGAATAACCCCGCTGTTTATCTTGTTCAAGCCTTTATCTTGTCAGTACAAACTCATGCTGCGCATCCAAACTTTGTTCCAACCCAGTTACCAAAGATACGCAATATGTCAGACTGAATTTTGGCCATTTCTGTATAAAATGATGCAGAAGACATCTTGAATATTTCCATTTAATAAAATAGTGCAGACATAAGTGGGTTCAATATTTCACTCAGTGTAAACATTATATATAGTAGCTTCAGAGAAGACCTGATACACGCTGATACAGAATATATTTATATGATACTGTCAGATTATTTTAACAACCTGAATGCTACTTAAGGTAAACAAAAGGGGGAAACTGTACTTTAAAGGGTTAATCAAATATTGTAACTACTACTAATAAACTTGAATTCAATTATTATTTTCCAGCATGTACTGTAAATTGTCCCATTTAACGATATTGAATAATGGTACATAAAATCAGACCCTGACTTCAAACTCTAATGTACAGACAAATGCACTCACTACAGCCCACATTCACACAACCAACCAGCTACTGTAGATGTAACCTTCCCTGACTCCTCCTGTCCATTGACCTGTACTCTTCCTGCTGAATGAGTCCAGTCATTATGACCTCACCGGAGCTCAATCGCCACTATCCCATTGTTCAGACTGTCTGACTAGTCACATTATTCACTATGTAACTGGATCCTAATGCCTCCTCTTCATTGTTTCCTTCACTGATGGAGTGCTGATGTCACCTCACACTACTGCCGCCTCTCAGGCTACTTTTCGGAAGTATGAAAGAACATTTGGTGTTGAGATCATTGTCATTTTAGACGTTTCAGCATTTCACATCGGAAGCATGTGACCACCAATATTGGCGATATTAGCAGCTCAAAGTCCAAGTACTCAGACAAATGATAATACCAGATAATATAACAAATAATAAATGACGAATATAAATGTAACAGAGATTTATTGAGTAAACAGGAGCTGTCTTGGTTTCACTATAGTAGAAGGACTTTAATCATGTTAAGTGCCACCTTAGTGTAACAGCGGGCTGAGCTGGTGTAACCAGGGTCAAAGGGGTATTCCAGAGATTTAGCATTGCACTTGTATAAAGAGAGACACATTAAAAAAGAATGTCCAAAACTGAAGCAGCAGAAGCTGTGATAGGCTATGATGGGTCAACGCTGGATCCTACATTTCCCATAATACAAGTCAACACTGTCATTCATTAGCATCAGGGTTATTTTGTCCAATTTTGGAAAGCTCTCTCCAGAGGTACAAAAGACATTAAACTCTGCGAGGCGAGTAAACATAACTTCATGTGCAAAATTGGTGGTGTGCCCCTTTAATGCCCTTTTCCACCAAAATATCCAGAGACTAGAAATAATAAAAAGTTTAGGAACTTCAAAACTTCCTTGAACACAATGTTTTTGCCTTCCCACCACACCACAAGAACTGCCAAGAATAAGCACACTGGGAATAGGTGACAGGAAAAGGGCAGTTATTGCAGATTATAATTTCTTACAATTAAATCACAGTAATATACGAAAAATATGAAGAAAACTTTTCTTAAAGCGGGGCAGACACTCTAGGGATTAAGCCTGATTTTAACCCCAAATGGCTCCCAACTAATTTTAGAATCTGGCCAAATTCCTGCAAAACTGGTTGTTTTTTGACATTCAGTCAGTTATTAAATGTTTGAATGATCAACCATCTGGCTTTCGGACGATCAGATGGATTTCTGGCATGTCAGAAGTTTTGGTCGGTTGTCTTGCAGTAGTTCCACAGTCCAATTTCTGACATGGCTGCTGATCTGCAGTGAGCTTGTTTTGGTTTCAGTATTTTTACAGGTTGTGGCTATAACTGTAGTCTGAGATTGTGCTGTGACAAAAATAAACGGAACTTCCCTGCAGAACAGACAGACTATATTGTCTGTATCTTCCAGCCATCTGCTGCTTCATATTTTTTCAACTGGTTGCCAGTTTATGAAAAAGGTTCACTTTTTCATGTTTAGCCAATTAGGCAGGCAGGTACTTTTTTAGGAGGATGCAACTGTTGACAAGGTTCCACTGGTGGAACAGGAGCTTTACTGTAACAGTTTAATAGGTGTTAGTAAGAGCCTTGTGAAGACAGCCATAGGGTGTTTTCATATTGGGATTTTATTTATTAAATATGATGCATGATTTTGCATTGTTGTGGGCATTTCTGTTGCTGGACCCTGCAGCATTACGTCAACCCGACATCCTTCTCAGTTGTGAACCATTTTAACGATGTATTCCGGCCAGCCAACAAAGCCAATTTAAATGTATGCATACTTTTAGGACTACCAATGTGTCTCTTTAAATATGACAGGTGAGTTGTTGTTGAATCAGAGGCCATCGCCAGCGATGAGCTAATGTCTGTGTGATGACTTCATACAGGAAGTCTAAATAAGCTTAGGAGGAGAGCAATATAGGTTTCCCCCTGGGGACGGACAACAGGATGCTCCCTCCTTCTTATCCTCTCTCTCTCTGTCTGTATCCTCCTCTGTCCATCAGTGAGAGGCAAGGGTGACTGGAGGGTAGAGGACAGAAAAGCTGAATGAATTGGTTTCAGGGAAGCAAGTGGCGCCACAGCCACCCTTGTAATCTGGAACTAGCAGCCAAAGCCTTGTGTGTAGGGATTTAAAGGCCTGAGAGTGATTTATTTCTTGGAACAACATTTTCTCACAGCTTGTTAATATTTTGTTACATCTCAGTTCTGTTGGTAACCTCTCATTTCTAGCTAAATAATCTTCCAGTTTCCAGGATGGAGCTGGAGTTTTGTTTGGTATAGTGGTGAACCCGTTTCATTTGAAACTCCTCCTGAGTCTGTCGCTGTTTGTGGGAAGGGGGGAGTGGTGGTGGGTTGTATTGAAAAGTAGCACTTGCTGGTATTGTTCGGTGGGTGGAAGCTCCTTATCCTGGGAGCTCTGTCTGAATTGGAAGGTGGGGGGGTAGAAAAGGAGGGAGGTGCTGGCGAGGAGGACGGTGGAGTTTGGTATTCTGCTCTGCCTCCCAGACAAAAAAACTTTCTCATCTCTCTTTCCCTCACACACACACAAACACTTTGACTCTGTGAGAAAAAGGAGGATCCCTCGAGGGTTATAGTAGTTCAATGCAATCTGATAAACTGGTAAATAAGAATAAAGGATAATGTGATTTTAACAAGGCTGATTTGGGGCCTGTTGTGCATTCCTGGAACGGTTCTTTACAACATCAAAAAGTGGCACAAACCAAAGAAACACAAAACACAAACACGGTTACTGGACTGCAACACTGGAGCGCACGAGTGTGAAGGATTTACAGGCGGAGGAGGGGATGAGCGAGGGAAAGAAAGGGTGGAAGAGAGAGAGAGAGAGAGTTGTGTGTGTGTGTGAGTGTGTGTGAGTGTATGTGTGAGTGTCTCCATGGTGATGTGTCTCTGCTCTGCGTGAGAATGGGGGTCCTTTATTGGTTGCCATGCCAACCCCGTCGGCTGTTGATTGGCCGGGAGCTGGTGCCAGGTCATAGGTCACGGAGGTGTCTTTGTATTCTTCTCGTCCAAACAGTGTCTACTGCGGATGTGTGTGTGTGTGTGTGTGTGTGTTTGCAGAAAGACTGTAGGGAGTCAAAAAAAAAGAAGAAAGACGGAACAAAAACAACTTTTCACCTCTCCTTTTCCTCCCCTTCCTCTTCCTCTTCCCTCCACCACTTTCCTCCCTTCTTGTCTTCCTTCACTCTTCTCTTCCCTCCTCTTTGCTTGTCCTCCTTCATTCCTTCCTCCTCCTCTTATCCACCTTTTCCTTATCTTCCTCTTGCTTCCTCCACCTTATTCTTCTCTCATGTTTTCCTTCACTTCCTTTTACAACTTACTTCCTCTTCCTCCTTCCATCTTTGTACCTCCCTTCTTACACTTCCTTCACTCTTCTTTTCTGTTCCTCCTGTCCTGCTTCCATCCTCTCTGTAGGGAAGTTCAAGTTGTTGGATGAAGACCGAGACGTCAGGGATCCGGTCCAGTATTTTTCCAGTGTGGAGGAAGTTGCTGGAGTCTTCCCCGACCGGGTCTTTGTCATGGAGACGATCACCTTTAGCGTGAAGGTTTTGTGTTCCTTACACATGTGATTCTTTACCACATCTGCTTTATCTTATTTAGCTGGTATTTTTGTGCACTATTGCATTTATTTTTGTTTCTGAGTAATGAGAATATCATACTTAATGTTTCTGTCATGCTATATCATGTCCACATATCCATACATGTGTATGCTGCAGGTGGTTTCGGGGGAGTTCAGTGAGGACAGTGAGCCCTACAGCTTCACTCTGCAGGCTGGAGATGAGCTGTCACTCATGGGGAAGGCGGAGCTTCTCTGTGCCACGCCCTCTAAGGAAAAGACGGGACTGAGCGCGCTCTTGAGACGCCTGGGAAAGACTCCTAGAAGTAAGTAAGGCCAAACTGCTGAAGTCTATGTTTATGTTTATGTTTATGGAGTCCTATTTCAGTGGTCATTCACACTAGAATGAGGAAAAAGGAATCAGTGACATCATTGGCAAGTTCAGTCCTCCTTGAAAATGGATATATGTTGTCTATTTTTAAGAGATATGGATAGGTTTGCTTTGTCGCTGGTTGGTTCGGTTCAAAGATTAAAACTCTTGAAAAAGCTCAAAAAAATTAAATTTGTAGAACTACAGCCTCTGCAAAAACCTTTTCAGCTCTATATCCTTGTTGTCTACTTTCAGCAGAATAACAGTATTTCTTAATATTGTGGTCACATTACACTTCCCTCCCACGAGTATTCGCTCCCATCTCCCATCCCACGCGTTTCCTGTTTCAGTTCCGGCGGACTCGCAGTTTGTTCAACTTTGATCGTGCAGCTGTGCACGGCCGGCCAATAGAAACAGTGATGCACTCTATTTGGAAATTAAGTCAATCATTCTTGCTTAGTACCACCAAACTACAAACTCTGCTCAATATGTGTTTACAACCCACATCCGGAATGCTAATGCGATTGTACCTGTACCCCATTTTTTTTGGGGTACACTTTGACCCCTGAATAATCCACCTTTCTATCTCTGCCTCCTCAGGTAAAACTCCCTGCCTGGTCTGTATGAACCATCGCACCAATCAGAGCGTCAGCCTGCCCTTTGGCTGCCGTGGACGCTTTTGCACACGCTCCCCTCTGGAGCAAGGCATGCTGGGAGGGGAGCACACGGTACGCAGCATCATCGAGAGGGTTCGCCTCCCTGTCAATGTGTCCGTGCCTTCACGACCACCACGAAACCCCTACGACCGCCATGCGGTCCGAGAGGGCCACCGCTACAAGCTGCTCAACATCGTCAGCAAGACGGTGGTGCTCTGCATGGTACTCCGGCGACAGGAAGTCTCCCCCTCCCACTTCCTGCTGCTGCGTTGCATGCCCCGGTTCAACGTGGCTGAGGCCTCCGTCCACACAGCGGCGCTAGAGAGCCTCCTATTGCGACACGCATTCGACCCAGATGCCTACTCACGTGCTGTTAGAGAAACCCGGCCAGAGCTGGAGTGTATGACAGAGGAGTGTGTGAGCCCGCGGCGCTCTCGCATGTGTGTGTCGGGTCAGGACTCTCTGGCGCCGGCACTGCAGCGCCTCTCCATGTGTGGGTATGGGGGTGGGGTTTCAGACAGCCTATCACAGCGCTTCAGGGACTCTCTTGGAGAGCGGCTGGGGGAGGGACCAGGCGAGGAGCGGGAGTATGTGACTCCTGAGTGGACTGAGGCTGAAATGAGGACCAGTGAGGAAATCCCTTATGAGGAACTCTGGACCAATCAGAATGCAGAGGGCTTGGGGAAGGAGCCAAACCTCATCTCCTTCCATTCTTCTTCCTCACTGGACGGTTCTCTTGGTACTGTGTTGACAAGAGTGTCTACCCCGCCGCCTGTACCTCCAAAATCTGATGCTGTGAGTTTCAGTCTTCACCTCCTGTCCTTCTTTTCTTCCTTGTGTCTCATCCTGCTTATCTGTCCACTGCAGCATCCGGCTGTTAAAACTCAGGATGCCTGGCTTGAATTATTCATACATTACCGCTTTTAAAGCTCACTGGCCACAATCTCTCGCACACACACTCACACTCACACTCAGACACATACATACACACACACACTGACTTCCTGGAAAGGCTGCCATACACTCACAGCACATGAATACATATGTCATCACCAAGGTTGCAGGTACATGTGTGCTGTATGCTACAATAATTCAATAAATAGTACAGAGCCGCTTCAGCCCCATGGTAGAGTATAATACTGATGGAGCCTTTGGTCTTAAAAATAACCAAATTATTATCGATTTCATGATAAAAGGTGGCCACAAAGCAACAGTCGAACCATTTCTGATGATTAGAAGTGAAAGGCAAGCTATCATAATACTTTGTTTGTTGTAAAAGGGCGAATCCAGGGGATTTTGTTCGTTGTGACTGCTGTGTATCAGCACTGCATTTCCCAAAAATCACATCCCAGTCAATCAGACAGGCATTTTGTTTGTCTTAGAGTTTGAGTAAAATTAAGTTTTAGTTTCTGTAGGTGACACTTTTTTTTGTCTGCTCAGCCATGTTGGTTGTAGCTGCTGCTCCCAGCTTGTCCCACATTTGTTCAGGTGGGACAGTGCTGCTTATTCTGCATGTATATCTGCAACTAGTGGAGTTTAGGGCCACGATTCTTTTAATTTTAAATTAATCTGTTGATTTTTCTTCATATAATTAATTAAATGTCAGGGAAAAAAAGAAAAACGCCTATCACAAGGTCCCAGAGAACAAGGTGCCGTACTGAAATAAAGCCCCATAAGAGACAATACAATTATAAACTGTTGAAGGGTTACTAATGTTGCATCAGATATTAAAACAACTGGTGTAATTGTTCAGTTATTGAATAATAAAAATGAATAATTTTAAGGGAACATCTGCCTTTTAAAGTTCACTTTCCAAAGTGAGTTGAGGGACATTTTTGACAACAGTTAGAAACCCAAAGATATTCAATTTAATTACCTTTTTCAGTTATTTAAAACAGAGGAACGTAGCACAAACTTTTGCAGTTTTGCTTGACAAATGACTTAATCGACAAATCTGTTTTCAAAATTATTATTTTTCTGTTGATCGAGTAATTGTTTAAGCACCAATGCAGTTATTTCACACCACTTTTTCCAAGATATAATGACTAAACTGGAGTGTTACACCGTCCTCCTACCCAACCTTTTCTCATGGAGGGTTCAGTAGGTTTATTCGTCAAGGTTTCTTGATGAAAAGCTGAAACATGTTCCTGGGGTTTCCTGTCCATATTATAAGCTAAACCGGCACCTGGATAGAGCATCTGAGCACCTAATAACTTCAATAAAGATTTAATAATTATTTTGTTTACATTCAACAACTCAGGCTCCCATGATGCTAGTGGAACAGTGGTCAGCTAGGAAAAGGGACAAGACTTTCTCATAGAGGTAATTGGCACTTGAACTAAATCAAGAGTACTTCAATGAACAGTATTAAAGTTATTTGAAAATAATTGTTGTGGTTACCAACCTACTCTTCTTCTATTGATTGGAAATGACCTGGAGACATAAAATGCATCATTTCCTGTACAGCATTTGTTTTCCACGACATACTGTATCCACCAGACAGTAAGAATGTAGAACTGTAAAAGAACAGGCTTTAACAAACAACACCTGGTTGTAACATTACTTAAAGAGGCAAATCTATTTTATTTGACATATATGGGAAGGTTGTGGAATATTCCTTTCGTTGTGCTTAAGTGCTTCATGTGTAATATATGACGTGTAACTAAATGTATTTGTCGGATTGTTGTGGCTTTACTTTTTCTATCTGATTTATTCTTTTTTACTTGTAAGTTCGGGGTTGTATGTGCACTGACAAAGCTCAGTCTAAACACCCTGCTCTATCCACATATTGTTTCATGCTTCTCATGTTCACCTGAAGGCTCGTATGTTCCTCTGTAAGATGACCAGTACCTGCATATATGAAACCATCTCAAAAACAAAATGGTTTTTAAACCAGAAAATGGTGTGTCAAGGTTGTTTTTGTAGCTGAGCTGTTCTCATTTTGGAGGTATTAGTGTTTATATGTTAGTGTATACTGTATGGCGCCTGTGTTTGTAAGGGGGAATTATCACGCTTGTTTTGCTTAATTAACTTTTTCTTGTCAAAGTGATGGCAGCTTGCAGCGGTACAGAGAGGGTGTGTGGGTGTTCATGTCTGCTATGCAGCTGGATTATACCCTGTCACGCACAGCGTTCTTCATTCCCTGATATTTAGCCTGCCAAGACACTGTGTGTGTGTGTGTGTGTGTGTGTGAGAGAGAGAGTTTGTTTGAGGTGTAAAGGTCACCAAGTTTGACATTTACCAAGCAGAACATTGAGACAAGCCAGCACACACACACACACACACACACACATATATGCACACACATGCACACACACACACACACACACACACACACATATATGCACACACATGCACACACACACACACATATGCACACACATGCACACACAAAGTCTCCTGAGAAGTCAAGTTTTAGGAATTCACTTTTTTTTTTTTTTGCTGTTGTAGCTCTCATTTTTCTGTGTGTGTGTGTCTGTGTGTGTTTGTGTGTAGGTGAGAGAGGAGTGTCGCTACTTGATCGCCCCTCCGGTTCCCCCTCGCTGCTCTAAAGGAGGCTCCATGTCCAGTCCGGTCCCCAGCCCTCCTGTCCCACCTCGCTTCCCCAAAACCTCCACGTCCCCAAGACCCAACCTCTCCTTCTACTCCTCTGGACTTCAGGACAGGTACAGTGTGGATGTTTTGTTTTTACCCAAAACATGCAACAAATCATTATCCCATTTATGTGGAATTATTAGTATAATTACTGAGAGGATTGGCAGCTTTCTCTGACCTTGACTCTGTTTTACTGTGGACTTTACAGCACAAACAGCAAGAGATTGATGTTCTTCCAGCTCAAATTGAGCTAATGTTGACTAGTCAAAGGATGCCACCAAATCTCATCCTCCTTGCTCTTAAAAGCAGATGATATGTGGAAGGGAAGAGGGACAAATAGCAACTTCCTCTTGAGAGTTTCATGAAATATGATTACTGTTGTTAGGTAGAGGCTACCATTGGATCCCAGGTTAACACAATGACTTTGACTATAAAAATATTCCACACATTCCTCTTCCTTGTCAAAACCTGCCACCAACATTACCCAGAATGCAACTCTGGCACCGATAGTTTGATTGGAGATTTGGGTGTGTTACGCTACTTGTGGCTAATAAAGCAGAGATGAGGAGCGAGCTACAGAGGTCTGGTAGAGTCACTTCTTTCTAACTCCATGCTAAATTTGAGCTTTAAAGCTCCATTTAGTAGCTGTTCTGAAGCTTTCGATTAAATTCCATGATCTTCATCAGTAGATGGAGTTTGCCCAGTTGTTTGTCCAGTTGTCATTAAAATGTAGATGTTCAAATTTCCATTTTTTTCTGAGCACTTTAAAACTTGAAACCTCATCCTTTAAGCTGAACTTTAAGTCTTTTAAGTGCTCATAAAGAGAGGAAATTTTAAAATTTACAATTTCCATGACAACTGGGCAACCTCTGTCTGCTGATGGCCATGTGATGTGATTGAAAGCTCCAGAGCAGCTGCTTAAGGGACCTTGTGGTGAGATTGTTTTATCAACTGTGCTAAATTTGGTTGAAAAGGAAACATTTTTTAAAATTCTATTTGACATATAACCTCCTGTCTTCAAACTTTTCAACCAGGTTTAGCCCACTTTTAACTTTTGGCCTGACCTGACCTATACCCCAGTAAAAAGTTTATGATTTAAGATTTTCACATGGAAGTTATTGGTGTTTTTCTGACTGATACTAGAAGCTAATGTCACTTTCTCCTGCTCTGTCCCAGCTGCTCGCCCTCTCCAGATGCTTCCCTTTACTGTTACCCATGCTCCTGGGCGGACTGCCCCGCCCCGAACCCTGCCAGTCCTGAGCCAGCCTCTGCCATCACTGCAGACAACACAGCCAATCCTCAGCCAGCACAGGCCACCTGGGCAGAGCCGTGGGTAGATTCCTTCACCTCCTCCGGACCTCGACTGAGGCCGCCACCTCCACAGAGTAGATTTGCCCCCTTCGGGGCGTTGAACCCCTTCAACCGCCAGTCCCCTTGCCCCTCACCTGAGCCCACTTCCAGTCCCACCACAGATTCCTCCAGAGGTGCAGAGGGCGGTGGGACGTCCACAGGGGTCACTGAAGTGTTGTCCCCGCCCCCTGACCCCACCTGGCGGCCTCCCGCTGACCTGTCTGTGCTGTCACTGGAGGAAGTGTCGGCCTGCCTGAGGTTCATCGGCCTATCAGAGGCAGCGGTGGCCATATTCCAGAGGGAGCGCATCGATGGCAGCCTCCTGGTGCAGCTGACTGAGGACATCCTGTCACATGACTTCCACCTGAGCCGACTCCATGTGACCAAGATCACACAGTTCATACAGGGCTGGAGGCCCAAGATCTAACACACACACGCATGCACACACACACACATACACACACATACACACACACACACACACTGTCCTGATAATGTGCCTGTTGGCTACTGAGCCATCCTGAATGTGCCTTCCACTGTGAGCAACTGGCTGCTGAGCCCATCTGACTCAAGCTGAGACTTTGCTGAAGGAAACCACGCCACCCTGTGGTCAAACTGTTGAACTGACACTTGACTGCCAGGAGTCTGACAGACTGACTGCATATTTCCTGTCTGAATCACAGACTGGGACTAGTTTACTAACAAATGGCTACGACAGAGAGCTACATGATGAAAGTGCCCTGTTTCAGTTCATCTTTGGGGCAGATAGTCAACCACGATGCGTCTTCACGCTTCGAGACAGCTAAAGGTTTTAAGCACTACATGGATTTGTGTGGCCTCCATGCTGTGGTCCCACACACAATCTGATATGAGAGAAAAACATGCTTTCATTTTACATTAAAAAAAAAAGATTTTGACAAATGAACCAAATTTCTGCAGTTTTCACATATTGCATTATTCACACCACAGTAAGGGTTTAATGTGAGTTTTTGCAACATAAGGAGCATTAAGGGATTTACAGCCTCTATTGTTGACCAGTAGGACACTGAACCTGTTCCCTACCTGAGTCTCTTGCACAACGTTCTTCATCTGGCATAAATGGCAACAAAGTGAGAGTTTCTTAGGAGATAAGAAAGAGCTAGTTTGAAAAAAAGAAAAATGCAGAAAGTCTGAAAATCAGAAGCACCCAATGAAGTAATTATTGAGTTTCTGCTGATCAATGATTCATTGAACCATCTACAGTATTCTGTATCAGGGCCATTTTGTGCTTTGGGACAGTGACATTTTTATTAACATTCCCTTTAAGGGTAACACACGATGTCCTTCTGTCTATAGTCAGACACACAGATGTGTTGCCATGCTATAATAGAATCTTTGACTGCCTCAGAAATAGAGTTCTCAAAATGTACCTCAGATCACTTGTTCAGATATGCTTGATTTAGCCATGCATAATAATAAATGAAATTACACTACGTGATATGTTCACATAGCCATTTGTTTTTTTTTTTTTTTTACTTACCTCATTACGCACCACTAGACAAAAAACACACTGATAACTGCTTGAAAGTAAAGAAGTAAAAACAAACGGCGTAAGAAATGTCAGAACATTTGAGGAAAGGTCCAAAGCCCCATGAGAGACGATCCAATTATAAACTGTTGAAGAGTTACTAATAGGGCTGCAGCTAACAATTATTTTCATTATCGAGTAATCTGCAGATTATTTTCAGAATTAATTGATTAAATGTCAAAAAACATTCATCACAGTTTCCCAGAGCCCAAAGTGACGTCTTCACATTGCTTCTTTTGTCCGACCAACAATCCAAAACCCAAAGACTCTTCATTTACTGTCATACATGACAAAGAAAAGCAGCAAATCCTCACATTTAAGAAGCTGGAACCAGCAAATGTCTGACATTTTTGCTTGAAAAATGACTGAAACGATTAATCGATTATCAAAATAGTTGGCAATTCATTTTCCTTTCAATCGACTAATTGTTGCAGCTCTAGTTACTAATGTTCAAGCAAATCATATACTTAAACAACTGTTGTAATTGCTCATTTACAAAATAATAAAAATGAATAATTTTATAGGAACATCTGCCTTTTAAAGTTCAATTTCCGAATTGAGTTGAGGGAAATTTCTGACGGGCATTTTTCTTAAATTTCATAGACCAAATGGTTAATTGACTAATTGAAAAAACAATCGGCACATAAATAGGTAATGAAAATGATTGTTAGTTGCAGACCTACATTTAAACAAATGCCTCCAAATTCTACCCAAAATAACTGAATTGAGTGAATGTATTAATTATGCTATAGATTTAATCTATTGTGGCTAAACATACAAAAACCTACAAAATCATACAAAACCTGAGTCTCTCCATTTATACAGCAACAGAATGACCAGAATGAATCCTGACGTCAGCAGATCGAGGGACAGAAGTTTTCCTCCAGCTGTTAAAATTAAACAGGGCCTGCTTAATGAGTTTTACACACATATATCTGGCTTTAATTTCAAGACGCAAGATCATCCAAGTTAGCCAGACAACTGTGAAAATGCAATTTTTGTTATGTGTAATTTAAATGTCAAAGTCAACTTGTTTATTAGTTCTTGTGATTCTCTTGTTGCCATAACAAGCTGCTGTTCTCTCATAATGTCTGAAATAATCCTCTTTAATTTCCACAACATTCCCCAAAAATTTGACAGGCTGACTGGCTACTGATGCCAACTTTCTCAAAACTGACATCTCACAAACTCCACAAATCCTCTCTCTCTCTCTCTTTCTCTCTCTGTGTGATCATGTAACTGCAAGGCCGCTGTAAGAAGAGCAATGGCAAAATAAATAAGAGAAAACTAAATAAATAGAAGCTTAATGACCTCAAGAAAATCAAGTTATCCTCTTTTGCGTTTCCCCGGTGGTTGTGTGGAGCTGGAATCGTAACAACACGCAGGCAGGAGGTTGTGAGGTTTATTGCAGATAAGGCCGGATCCAGTACCACGGTTATTGCATTGAAAGAAAATGATAAAACAAAACAGCATCCCAGATCAGTCAGTTATCAGAGACATGGGCAGAGACATGGCACAGCTCAAACATATCACTGTAACTGCAATGGTTGTGGTAAATCGGCCTTTTAGATATAAAAAAAAAAAAACAAGATATGAAGAGTGTTATACTTTGAACTGAATCCAGTAGACGAATCAGAAGGTTATGACAGATTCACAAACAGATATAAAAAACAACAAAGACCAGAAGTCGTAAACATTGTTGGTTTTTACGAGGGAATAAAATTCTGGTTACTTCGTCTTGGTTTAGCAATCATACAAATCATGACAAAGGTGAGGCTGCAGTGGTGGAAGAAGTGCTCAGAACCTTTACTCAGGTAAAAGTACCACTACTGTACAACAATGTAAAAATACTTCAGTACAAGTAAAAGTTCTTACTTAAGTAAAAAAAATAATATCAGTAAAATGTACTTAAAGTATCAAAAGTAAAAGTACTCATTCAGGAGAAAATTGTGACTGATTGCTATAAATATTATAAATGACATTATTAGATTGTTAATACTGACGCATCAGTGTGTAAGCAGCATTTTATTATTGAAGCTGGAGCTAGTTTGAACTACTTTATATCAAAGACTGTATATAAAGAGCTTTATAAACAGTTAATGTGGCTAGTTTAGTCCAGTGGTTCCCTACCTAGGGGTCGGGCCCTTCCAAAGGGTCACAAGATAAATCTGAGGGGTCATGAGATGATAAAATTCAATTTATATTCTTTCTTTTTTTTTTTTACTTTTCTCTAATCTCTAAGCTGTTTTATTTGTAAAACATCAGATAATTTTACCTCTCTGGGCCTTGAACAGTTATTTTAATGAAACCATGTGAGAATTCAGGAGGGAAAATGTTTCTTTCATGGAACTTGACAAGCGGCCCCAATCAGACACTTCTTTTTTATAAGAGGTCACATGCCAAATATGTTGGGAACCACTGATTTAATTTTTTTTTTACAATGAATTGTATTTTATAATTTTTTAATTGAAAATCTTAATCTGAGTAGTAAGTAAAGTAACCAGTAACTATAGCTGTTAGATAATTGTAGTGGAGTAAAAAGTGCAATATTTCCCTCTGACATGTAGTGGAGTAGAAGTATAAAGTAGCATAAAACTAAAATACTCCGGTAAAATTGTATTTAAGTACAGCACTTGAGTAAATGTACTTTCCACCAGTGGTGTTACAAGTGACCTCTGTGATTGGTGGGAACTTGCTAAATCTTGTGGGTAGTGTAGTATTTCACAGGGAAATACTACACAGGGAAATACTACAAGTAGTATAGTTTTACAAGTTTGAAAATCCCCCTATTGGCTCATTTGTCAAACTTCTTGCTGGGGTCTTTGACGTGGTCCAGGAGAAGCAGGCAGGGTGTGAACTGGTTTCCATCCATAAACATCTTTGTTTTGAAGATCATTGTCTAAAAATCAAATCCGCAGGTGGTGTGTTTTAATTGGAAAGAGCCGGGAAGAGCAAGACCTGTATTCTCTCTTTTGTGAATAAGTTCCAGTTATGTATTTGTCTCAAAGAGGTCTCATTCAGAGGACGTTGTATAATGTTATGGTGTTTAAAGCCCTGCATCTAAAATCACCCCACTGCTGCAAGTTAACCACCCACACGCAGATCGTTTTGCACATCCATCCCTGGCTACTGTATCTTCAGAGGAATCCCACTAACTTTAATGCATTCTGAAATTTAGTTTAGAAGAATAAAAAAACAACAATGGGACCTGATGCCCAACTGTTTCCATATAGGGAAATAGAAATATCACCAGTGCTGCATTATATCTGCAGTCTATAACTTTTTCTGAGGAAAGTCCTTTGCTTACCTGCAAAGAAGCTGTGATGAAGATCTCCAGCAGCTACATCTTATCCACCGGGGAGAAATACTGCATGCCGATCACCTGCACACACACACACACACACACACACACACAGATCAATCGACAGAAGAAAAGGTTTGTGTTAAACTTTCTTTACATTGTGGCTGCTAAAAAGCCTTGTTTATAGCCACTATGTGCTCTCACTAACAGGTAATTGCTTCATATACAGCTGGGTAGCTGGAGAACCCACAACCCACTGGATCCACATTCACATCAGTCATTGAACGTCTTTGCACAACTAGAAGTCAGCCATGAGATCTGGTGAGATTAGGGCGACTAGTGTGAGAACCAGGCTCCGCTCACTCTGCATGAGGCTCTTCTCCTTTGTAAGGGGAACCTTCTTGTTGGCGATTCCCTTGGCCACGCCCACTGCAACTTCCTCAAGTTATTCAGTAGTCCTCTCCTCGGACTCAGGCTGCACACGAGGACCTGGAGTAAACAAACGTGCAGTTTAATCCCCTTCTAACGCCCTCGCCTAGAGGAGCAAACCACAGGAGATTCCAGCAGGAGAACACAGAACTATCTTTCTTATGAAGCGCAGCAATGAAGAAATGCCACACGTAGAACATACCCAGAGGGTCCACAAGCTGGTGCACTAGACCCATCTTCTTGGCTTTATCTGCCCTGATGTTCCTGCCTGTCAGCATCATGTCAAACGCTCCGGGGAGACCCACCTACACACACACACACACACACACACACACACGCAATCGACAAGCGGGTTGCAGATATTGTGAGCTGATATCCCCCCAAGTGAGGCTCTTGACCTTAATATACTCCAGTGTAACTCAGTAGCCACTAGCACAAGACTGTAGCAGTGCTTTCAAGCCATTCACCGAATAACTGATTAATATGAGTGTGTGTATGTGTACCATTTTAGGCAGTCTCTGAGTGCCGCCTGCTCCAGGCAGCAGTCCCAGCTTGACCTCTGGTGTCCCCAGGACTGGTTTTTTTTTTTGCTTTTTGTGGTGATTCTGTACTGGCGGGCTATCGCAATCTACAGAGAAGACACAAAAGCTGGACTTAGTGGTCAAATCTTAGCTCACATAAGCAGCATTTCTAACACTTAACCTCGCTCATCCTGTCACACACGGTCCTACCTTGAAGCCTCCACCCAGGCAGGCGCCGTGGATGGCAGCAACAATAGGGATGGGAGACTTCTCCATCTTCTCAAACATCTTCTGACCTTCCTGAGAGATGGCTGACCTTCTCACTGCTCTCACAGGATTGGATCATACTGAGAGCAAAGAAATAAACAGGGTTTAATTACTCAGCAGTTCAGTGACGCACAGTAAGCAGAGGAGACATATTTAATGGACTGAATTTATTCCTGACTTTTGTATGAAGTGACTTTCTTTACAAGCCCCAGTTTGCTTGCAGTCAGGAAAGTTAGAAGTGTGAAAATGCCAAGTGTAGAAGCGACCACACACGCAAGTATTGGAAATCGATATCTGCCCCGGCGATGAATCAGCCAGGCTTGCTGGAGATGAAGACGCCACTTTTCACAGCTCCGTTTCGACCAGATCTCCCCCATCACCTCCGTCAGCTCAGACTGCATCTGCGCCGACAGTGTGTTCACCTGCACACACACACAAACACAGTCGTGCGCACAAATGCACACACTCTGATTAATCATGTCACATCTGTCAGCGAGAGACCCGAGACAGAGACAGGTAGTCAAGACTGTCACAAACATAATGTCTCTCTCCCTGACATGTATGCACTGTCTCATACTCTCTTCCATAAACACACACCCACACAGATACACGCACACACCCTGGCTGTTGGATCATTGAGTCGGATAACTGCCACATCATCCTTGAGCTCGTAGCTGACGTGTGTTCGAGCTTGATGGAGAGAACAGTAAAAACGATGAGAGGCCGTCAGACAGAGGGCTACCAGTATTGTATTATGCTAATTTCTGCTAGTTTAACACTATCCCTGGAGAATGTTAGCATAAATAGCATAAATACACTTGAATGGTGTCCTTGCTCAAGGACACTTGGGCATATAGGGAACTGCTGGAACTGGGAGGGCTGACACACCAGCCTGGCGCCAGCTGAATTGCAACTAAATGAGGTTTTTAAAGAGTAACTACACCCCAAGAAATCTAATAGTGCAAAGCAGATACTGAACTGCCAAACTGCTATTGGCTGGTCTTCAATGTCAGGTGATGCACTCTCTGACAGAGGGTACCAATGATGATGTTCACAAATGTTAACTTATTGTTTGTAGAGTAACCAATACACTTCCAGAGTCCAAAATCTGTTAGAGTCCAAAATCTAACATTTTACAAAGGTACTCTGTTGAGTTTTTTAACTCTAGTAGTACTATAGAGTAGCTCTTTTGTTTCCTTCAAACTATTCCACTGACCTACAGGGGGCGGTAACGTGACGATATACGCAGCAATGTGCCAGCACAGGCAGGGAAGAAGACTGCAAGCTAGTGAACAGACCAGGCGGTCAATTAGAAAAAAAAATCCTAAACACTTTTCCTTGACCTTGATGGAAAACGTCATGAGGTCAAGGAAAGATGTGAAGGAGAATTCATAAGGACAACCGCGGTGCTAAGAGAATCCCGCTGCACTTACACTAGACTATGTTATTATGTGACGGTGGATGTTATTGATGTAGTCGCTTTAAATGTTGCTGCCACAAGGAATTGTGGGACGGCATTATCTCCTTTCCTTTCGTAAAGGATGGTGCAGTGTCTCCTATACTAAAGGAGATAAGAAAGGAAGCACTGAACCACCTTTCCTTAGCAT
The DNA here is from genome assembly GCA_008360985.2 of Macquaria ambigua. Lineage (NCBI taxonomy): Eukaryota > Metazoa > Chordata > Actinopteri > Centrarchiformes > Percichthyidae > Macquaria > Macquaria ambigua. The sequence continues at coordinate 28,707 of VMKM01001702.1, read as the reverse complement.
TTAGGGAATTTGACCAGCTCTTATCATGGCTGCCACTTAGATACTTCCAGGTCATTTCACTCAGTTAGGAACCTTCCTAAGCAACAAAGACTATTTGACAGCCATGGGTGTAAACAATACAGGTTTCAAAATGTTTTTTTTTTTTAAATCGGCTTTGCAAATGTTTTATGAGGAAGTAAATGCACTCAACCTGTCTGTCACACCTCAAGGATACACACAGTGTAATTTGATGAGTCAACATTGCCTGTAAACATAACTTTTTAAGTGAGTTGTTTAGTCATATTGACATTGCAAACAAAGGTTCATTTAAGCTAACAACTGACTAAAGATGTGACAGAAGGGGGAAAATTATTACAGACAGGACTGTATAATTCACCTCCTTAAACATCTGGTCAAGCTGGTCTTGAAACTTTCACATCAGAGGAAGACCACACAAAAAGCTCCTATTTACCTGTCAACGATGAAGACACTAAGAGGCTTCGGCTGACATGACCTAAGAAACAGAGAGAGACAGTGAGGACCCAGAGTGCCCTCTCATTTGGAAGAGGCAGGATCTACTTTTGGGACCCTCCACCCTCCCGTCACTGGCAATATAAGCAGAGTGTTAATACAGCTCTACTGCAGCCAGTCAGTGGTGAGCAGATGGTGTCAATAAAGCTCAAACCAAAACAGTAGACATATTAGAAAGTACCACAGCCTGTATGTAGAGCTGCAACAAACAATTATTTATACTATTTATTAGCAGTCAATCATTTTTTCAATTAACTGATTAATCGTTTAGCATATAAAATTGTGAAAAATGCCCATCACAATTTCCCAGCTGCCAAGGCAATGTCCGCACATTGTTTGTTTTGTCCAATCAACAGTCAAAACCTAAATATATTACATTTTCAATGATAAAAAATATATATACAGAAAACCAGCAAATACTCATATTTGACAAAGTGGAACCAGAGAATGGCATTTTTGCTTGATAGATGACTTAAATGATTAATTGATTATCAAAATTGTTGGCCATTATTGTATTTTTTGATTGATTTGATTGATCAACTAATTGTTTAGGCACATTGTTTACACTGTTGGTAGTCAGAACAACTATTACATGTTCATTTTGTATCCTCTGTCTAGCGTGTTAACATTTGAACAAAGTGAATTACACAGTCATGAGTACCAACAATGATTTGGCACAATTACCTATAGTTTCTAACCACCTGAGTAGGCGTACAAAATAACCATACTCTTGTCCATTCTGAGTACAATTTCACAAATTATGTTTACTCAAAATAGAAACAACTTCTACTTAAATAGAAAACAACTGGAAGCTTGAGGCCAGCTGCTAACACCAAGTACAATTCTAACAAAAAAAAAACATGGAAATTGTCTTCAATAAAACAGATATTGAATTATTGATTTCGTATCACACACCTGACAACAATGGATATATATATATATATATATATATTTTATATTTATATTATATTTTATACTGAGACTCTTATTAGAAAGGTGTTCAACACACCGCGCACACAATAAATATTCTGACCGTTAGGGGCGCTAGAGTGTCAAAAGGACAAACAGGATAAGGACCTGAAAATGCGCTGAAATGTTGCCGTAGCCTAAAATGTTATAGTACTCAAATTGTTATCTTTTATTTGAGGAAACAAATACTTTTATGATGTTGGCATTTTAATTAAAATTCTTAATCTTAAACAGGTATGTAACTATTTATTGGTTGCTCATTTGTTTTCTTCAGGCATTATTTTAGTCAGCTAAAACACATTGGTGGGTCCTTGAAAGCGTAGTCCAGTAGTGCTACAGAGTCTAGCCGATCGTTTGACAGGGAAGCGGTGTCGGTGAAGACATAACACAAGTGCAGGTAAGCTTTAACGTGGCTATCACCAATGGTAATAGCGATAGATAATACAACTAGAAAGAGAAAATATATGGTATGAACTCTGCAAATGCGTTTCTTTATCCCAAGTATAGAGGAATAGATCACAACTGAATGGAAACTTAGCTAACAAGTAGCTACCTAGCTTTACTAGCTTGCATCTAGCTTCCAGCTTCATCATTTTGTTGTGTAGATTGTTTCACTAATGGGTTTTTTGATACCTGTAAACGTTACTTTAAAGAGCCAAATATTTAGTCGATGTGTACACAGTGCTGACCCCGATTGAGTCCCGTGATTCTGTATTTCTGTCTCTGTCATTCTCCAGGAGAGAAATCTAGGTGAAGGGTCAGAGCCAGGGTAGGGGGGTTGGGCTGGGTGACCGTCAATGATAAGTCATATTATCCCCACATAATAAAACACAGAATAAGATATATTATATATTATAATATTATATATCTTATTTAAGTTTAAATATGTACAAAATTAAATTAAAATGAAAAACCCCATTGATATTTAATATGGGTAAATTCGGAACAGAGTAGAGCTTCATAACGAATCGTTCAAGGTCTTTAGGTTTATAGTTATACCCCTAGTGTTTCTACTGATAAGCAAGGTAACATTGCATTTCTACAGTTTTATATGGAGTTCACCCTCTCTAAGTTACACTATAGCTGTTATTCCCTTTACACTGCTAATATTGGGTGTGTGTTTCAGGCTGAATGCAATTAACCCATCATTTTCTACCAAATATTTTATTGTCACATCAAACCACATATTGTGCATTGTCATAAGTCAGAGTTAGCTAATTATAAACAGTCAAGCAGGCCTTGTTGGGACTCAGGGATGCCGGTTGTCTGGTGTGACTCAGACATTCAAGTCACAGGTGCATACTACAGTTGACCTTTTGCCTACAGAAGTAGGTCTTATAGTATTACCTGAGAGGCTTTGTAGTGTGTTTTTGTTCGGTACTCTAGGCTACAAATAGTCCCCATGGCTTATATATAAAATAAGAATGTCATCATGAATTCAGACAAAGAAAACCAAAAGTTCGACAAACACTGTACAATAATGTAGGAGCATGTATACTCATGTATTATTAGGTACACATAGCAAAAACTATGCAGTCTAATGTAACAGTCCTGCAATAAATCCTCCCTTCACGAAGGTTATAATGTTCAGTTTTTGTTGAAACAGTTTTAGAGAGGTGTTAACTTTGTGGTCATTTTGGAGGATGTATTTTGGTGCTGTGGAACTGTACTGCATTATACAGAGAGGTGTGTCTGTCTATTTAGCCTACCCGCATTGATATAAATGGGGCGTTCTACATACTGTATACTATTTATTGCATTCGCTGGTAGTTTGCAGTCCAATTTAAGTGGGGATCTGACTTTTTTTCTGCTTAAGAAAAAGAGAAATTAGTAACATTTTTAAAACATGGGAATGTTATGCAGAACCATGAACTTTTTCATCAGAACTCTGGTTATATGTTTGCAGTAACGTGTACAGTTTCTTTCTCTGTAGAACATAATGGCTTCCATGTTGCTGAACACGATGCGGGGCTGCTCGCTCAGCCCTTCCTGGGCGGTACGGTTTGGTAAGTTTTCTGCATTCTTATTTGTTTTCTAGTTTAACAGATTCCAATATATGTCAAAGCAAAAAACCTACTACCAAACAAGAGAATAGAGTCAGAAATGCAAGATACAATAACACCAATAGTTATAGCATGTACTACAGTAATTATAAAAATATGATCTTTGGCCACTGCCTCTTATGTTTATTCAGCCTTTCCATTTGTCACTTGGTGATCCAACCTAAAATACAGACACCTGTTCTTTAAATTCAGGCTGCTACAACACTGTTATGTGCTTATGTTGTTGTATATTATATACTGTTGAGGATGATAAGGAGTATTTTTCTCTGTGTGTCTCAGGGGTGCGCTCGCTCAGTACGACGGCCCAGCTTCAGGCTCAGGGTAAGTCATCACTCTAAGTTATGTCATTTACATTCACATAAAAATCCAGATTATAGTTTTGTGGAGATCATACTGTTTCAAATGAGAGCTGAACACTGTCGGCGTCTTTTTATTGATTAATTGATTTACCTGGACAGAACCTGTGGTGAATTTAATTAATCCAATGATTCTAAATGGTTGAAAATTTAACATTGAGATGCTACTCAAATTGATTCCTCAGGTCAGAGTCTATCAACCGGTTTCTGTCTTTATTTTCTTGCAGTTCAGACAAAGAGCAAAAAGACACTGGCTCGGCCTGGTACGAAGAACATAGTTCTGGTGGAAGGAGTTCGAACCCCTTTCCTGTTGTCTGGAACCACGTACGTCTCTTTTCTTTTTCTTTCTTAAGTTCACTGGCACATACGTTTATGGTGCTTTGATACGAACCCTGCTCAAAAAACTGTTCTTTGACCTGGAGATGATCAGAAAAGTGAAATGAACACCTTTGCCTTTTAAATGTTGAATTGTCAAGGAAAACCTGCAGTCGAATCTTTTACTGAGAGATAATCTCAGTGGCTTGAAAGTAAAAACTTTCTGGTTTGTGTTTACAGATATGCTGACCTAATGCCCCATGACCTGGCCAGAGCAGCTCTGCAGTAAGTGTGTCCTTAGATTGTGTCTTTTGTCCACAATTAGAGTTTTAATTAACACCATAAATCGAGGTAAAGTCTGCTGACATAGTGTGTAACTGCCCATTGAAACCACAGTTTTTTTCAATACCTGCCACAATGCACCAATAAAGAGTAACTTGAGACTAAATCCTACAGTTCTGTGAGTGACCTTCAGATGTAATGTCTAGGCTTTAAAACATCTGGAAATGGCTGAAACCCGTCGGTTTAGACAGCAGGAGAGATAGAGGAACATTGGAGCGACGATCTGACAGAGCTGTGAGGGGATGGGAGTGTTTTGTTTACTTTTGTCCCCTGCCATGTTATGTATTGCCGTGTTTTTCTACCTCCATTCTGTCTGCTTCTCAAATTCTCAGAATCTTTATGTATGACAGAAAGGTGTTTTTTTTTCTCTCAGTGCTACTGTGATTTAAAATGTTTCATTTGGGTTTTCTTAGGGGTCTGCTGCACAGGACGGGTCTACCCAAAGATGCTGTGGACTACATCATCTATGGAACAGTCATTCAGGAGGTCAAAACCAGCAATATAGCAAGAGAGGTATTATCACACACACAAGTACACCCACGAAATGGTTATAGTATCGCATTAGCATTAGAACTGCACGCTGAGACATAACATTAACCAAAGGAGTATTTTTGAGCTGCTGTTCTGTTGTGCATCTCCTTCATTTTCTTTTTTTTTTTTTTACTGTGGTTTCAGGCAGCACTGGGTGCAGGCTTCTCTGACAAGATCCCAGCTCACACCGTCACCATGGCCTGCATCTCCTCCAACCAGGCAATGACCTCAGGTATGTCAGGGAAACAAATCTCTACACCAAGCCCATTTCAGCTGGGCGATAATTATCATTATACATAATATTATCATTTATCGACTCTCAGAGGAAACTGAACTATGTAGCTGCAAAAACAGTGATATTGTTTGATGTTATTGTTGCTGCTGTATGCAGCTGCTGTGAGAATTAATTAGAAGTTATAAAAATACATTTTAATCTTGACAATAAAAAGACACTTGAAGACGTCAGTATCAAAACACACCATAACATCTGGGGATGTTGAAGATGAGGAATCATTAAAAAAACTATATGGATGTCTTGTGACAGTGAAGGGGAAATAATGAAGGGGGATCACAGCAGGAGACAGATCAGATGTGTCTTCTTGTCATTATAGTAAGGCACATGCATTAAGAATGCTAAGGAAAAAAACAGGGATGTACATATTTAATTTTTTTGTAAAAGTTCCCCTTCTTTAAATTTCCCAATTCGTTTTTTTTTTTTAATTCTTTCTTTGACCGTGTCTCTCTCTCCTCCCTCTTCCTCTCCAGCTGTTGGTCTGATTGCTGCAGGCCAGTGTGACGCTGTTGTGGCAGGAGGGGTGGAGTTCATGTCCGATGTTCCTATCCGCCACAGCCGTAAGATGAGGAAGACCATGCTGTCCCTCAACAAGGCAAAGACCCTTGGCCAGAGGCTCAGTCTGATTGGCAGCATCCGGGTGGCACACCTCTCCCCAGAGGTATATATTCACTTCAAATCTCCAAGAGTTGCACCACTTTCTGTTTGATAAATTTGATTCCAAAGCAGCTTGCAGCATCAGAAATCTTGGATCTTTGCCACTCAGTACAGTATTCCCTCCTGTAACCTTTTGTTATGTGTGTGTGTGTGTGTGTGTGTGTGTGTGTGTGTGTGTGTGTGTGTGTGTGTGTGTGTGTAGCTTCCTGCTGTGGCTGAGTTCTCCACAGCTGAAACGATGGGCCACAGTGCTGACCGTCTGGCTGCTGCATTTGGGGTCTCCAGAGTGGAGCAGGATGAGTTTGCTCTGCGATCACACACTCTGGCCAAAAAGGCCCAGGACACCGGCCTGCTGCAGGATGTCATCTCCTTTAAAGTGCCAGGTAAACACTGGTTATAGTAGGATCAGAAACTGGTCTTTATCACAGTGCATAATGATTTTATAACTATCTGATTGCAAGTTGTTTTACTTTAACTTTTAATTCTAAACAAATACAGCATACAGTATATTAAAGCTTTGTTATATAGAAAACATCATATAGTGTTGAGTTTTTTTATTGTTTACATGATGACCGTACATTTTTGTCTTTACCAGGTCGGGATATTGTTTCCAAGGACAACGGCATCCGCCCATCCTCCATGGAGCAAATGGGCAAACTAAAGGCCGCCTTCATTAAACCTCACGGCACAGTCACCGCCGCCAACTCCTCCTTCCTGGTAATCACACACACACACACACACACACACACACACACACACACACCAGGCCCAACAGGACTCTCATGCCCTCTTTCCACCAAATTAGCTCTGGTTGTTGAACCGGTTCTGTTCAGGTTTCTTTGAAAACTATCTAGAGAACCAGCCCGCGTTTCCACCAGTTTTGAGCGGAACCATCGTAATCAAGGATGCGTCATCATCGGAGGTCGCTGCACAATGCATAAGAGAAGTAAACAGTAGTAGCAAGATAGCGGATCGCATTGATTATCTGCAAGCTTTTGTTTTATTTATTTTTATCTGAAAAAGAAGCATGGACCAATTATTAATGATAAAAATACGTAGAAGACTATTACCATTGTTGCCTTCTCCCTCCTCTCTTTCCAACCTATAGAATATGACACGCCCACTGATGTCGCACTTCAGGTCAAGGAAAACCTGCTTTTTTGTTGTTGTTCCAGCTGGGAACCAACTTTTCGGGGTTCGGACCAATTTATTTTTGGTCGAAATGCTGAGAACGGTTCAAAATTAGGTGCACGAATCAGAACGGAACCCGTTCCATGTTGGTGGAAAAGGGGTGTCTGTGTTCTTGATTCCTCCTTCCTGGTTCAAAAACACTTTCAGCGCAGACATGAGCATCTGTCTCTCTCTGTAAAATAAACACACGTCAAGCTACAAAATCAAAGCTGCAAATTACCTGAAGCAAAGCACTGTTAAGATTTGGTTGAGGATGATGAGACGGCAACTTTTGCTTTGTTTTTTAAATTATCTTATTGACACAATATAATAACATTTTCTGGTAACTTTTGGGGCCCGCTTATGAAACAAATTGTACAACCCTGCTCGAAACTATCTCATAACTGACTGTAAGTAAACTGCTTGTTTGTGTGTGTCCTCAGACGGACGGTGCCTCTGCTGTGCTCATCATGTCTGAAGAGAAGGCTTTGGCTATGGGTTACAAGCCTAAAGCCTACCTCAGGTATCTGCACCCTCTCTGTTTGGTAGAGCAGCCTCAATTTCCCCAACAATGCTATTTCAGTTGAGGTGCTGATCACATTGTGTTTTCATCCTGGCAGAGACTTTGTCTACGTGTCTCAGGACCCCAAAGATCAGCTGCTTTTGGGGTGAGTACTTTTCCTTATATTATTTTTAAGTTCATTCACAAATTCAGTGAAGACCAACAGGTTGGCTGTGCCCCTGTTTATCTCTTCCAGGCCAACGTACGGTACACCAAAGGTCCTGGAAAGGGCCGGCTTGGCCATGAGTGACATTGACGTCTTTGAGTTCCACGAGGCATTCGCAGTAAGTTATCACAACACATCTGGGTGGGGAAAAAAACCTGTGCGAGCTTGTGTAGTGGTGGGTGAATGTGTGCATTGATCTATGGATATCCTGTCAATCTCCAAGATATTTATAGTTACAGAAGTGCATTTCTTAAATGATTAAACTAGAGTCTCTTAATTTCTGTGTCTGCCTTAAGCCAACTGTGGCCTGTGTGTTATTCATGGACATCAGAGTTGGAGTAAGATTTGACTGGTCTACTTCATATCCTGCACTTTTGAATCCGTAGGAATCAATGTGTTTTCTGTCTGCTGTCTATGGTGACTCAGTGGATATATTTGTGTGTGTGTGTTTTCCAGGGTCAGATCATGGCAAATCTGAAGGCTATGGACTCAGATTGGTTCAGCCAGACGTACTTGGGCAGGAAATCGAAGGTACAGATAGCTTCAGCATGGATCCATACAGTACATCTGGACGCTTGCAACATACTGCAGCAGATTAATATTGAGTACATTTTGTCGTATGATGAAAATGTTATATCAGCAGTTGGTATTGGTGTAATCATAGTTTTATATGGATGTATTGTACTACAAAAAAGGTAAGTAATATAAAAAGATTTTAGCCCTTGTTTTGCTAGTTTGGTTTGATTTCACGCAAAACAATTTATATTACCACAATCAGTTAACATCAGTTAGAAATTAGGTGTTTTTGCTTTGTTTTATATCCATAATAATGTTTTAAAAAGTACAGATTGACATTAAGTGACTAAATACACTAAATACTAACAAAATAATTTCATGAATTTAACATCAAGGGATAAATGCAAAGCAATTTAGAGGGAAAACATGTTAATGCAATGCAAGGCCTTGCCCTTCTTTCCATGCCTTCTTTTTCATTTTAACTGCATTCCAGTAACATGTGACTGTAGATATGAGTTTTCAAGTTAAAAAATGATTCGCCCGAGCTTTAACCTTGGCAGTCAGTGTCTGCTTATATCCCCCACCCCTCTGAATGCTGAATTCTGATGATTTTACACAAATAAATACTCGAGATGTCACCAGAATGTCTATTGTGCGTGAAGGTGGGAGCTCCTCCCATGGAGAAGTTCAACCTGTGGGGAGGCTCTCTGTCTCTGGGTCATCCGTTCGGCGCCACAGGCTGCAGGCTGGTGACCACGGTGGCACACCGGCTGCAGAAGGAGGGAGGACAGTACGGACTGGTGGCGGCTTGTGCTGCTGGAGGACAGGTAATTCAAGCATGGCAGTCGCGTCTTGTTTAATTAAAATTTCACAATTTAAAGCGTTAAGCAGTTTGGTACCACTGGCTCAGAACTTAATTTTGGGAAATGTAGACGTCAGTATGTTTTGTATGTTGTGCACCCTAATGTGTACAGTATTTTGTTGAATCATGTGACTAGAAAAATAATTTCTTCCAGATTACACTTTGTTTTTGGGTTCTTTTAAAAAAAAGGGACATTTGCCAGCACTTCCATTCTTCTTTCTTCACTTTTTATTTCTTGTTTAGACCATTTAACTGATCAAAATAATCTTTCCATTCTATTTATTTTGCTTGTATTCTTGTGTTTTCCAGGGTCATGCCATGGTGATCGAGGCCTACCCCCAGTAGCACGCGTAAAACACCACCTGTAACCCGATCTTCAGGTTCATCTTGACGGCTACACACACACATTAACATCCAGACAACAGAGTGTACATACTAGCACCACTTTGCCTTGAGTCAGATACAGTATGTGAGTGTGTTTCAGGAATCTTGTGTAAATTCAACTTTGCTTCTGAGGCAGTTAAATTATAGCAGAATGTCGTCGAGGAACGTTGCCTAGGACTTTGTGGACTTTGAGGTGCGCCACGTCAGCGTTGTCACTGAGTCGAACGTAACATAGCCAGATGTAAGCACTCAGAGGAGCTAGAGTGATCCTAATGTTTATATTATATGCTGTAATATTCTTTTCTTACGAACTGTTGGAATTAAATGGTGTGATGATACCCACACTGAGACTTATTTCTGGGTTTGCTGTTCTTTTTTGCCTTTTTCACAGCACTCATTTTGACTCTATGTGTGTCCCAGTAAGTCATGACAGTGTGCCAGCATGCACAATACCAGGACCCTGAAACTGAAGCAGCTAAATGGAATTAAACCATCATTATGTGCTTTTCCTACTGTGACAGATCACCATGTCTTCCATTAAAAACAAAGGCCTGCACAGGTACAGTAATTAAAGATTCACTGGTTCCAGCTTCTAAAATGTGAATATTTGATGGTTTTCTTCTAATCTTATATGAGAGTCAACTGAATACCTTTGTGTTTTGGACTGTTGTGACAAGCAATTTGAAGACATTTACATTTATTCATTTTGCAGACACTTTCAAACAGACATACTGTACAAATGAGGTACAGTTCAAGCCACAGTAGATCAAGGACACAAGGTTGCAGGTGCTTGAAGTAAGACATAAGTGAGAAATTACAAAGTATTTTTCTTTTAGAGAGAGAGAGAGGACGGCATTATTGTGACGGGCATTTTTCACTATTTACTGCCATTTTGCAGACGAAAAACATTTAATCAAGTAAAAAATAAATTTAAAGCTCATGAAAACTGGGTTTCAGATCTCAAGTATTTTTTTCTATAGCTATAAATATGTGTGACTAAATATGCAACAATCAAAGTTAAAGTTTGGAAATGTATTCATTTATTAAGAGTTTTAACGCTCAAAAACGAATCTGCTTCATCACTGTATGGGTGTGGTGGTTTGATCAGATTTGACTGACAGGGGCCTGGCAATATTAGCAAACAACCCTACAACTGTCACCACATTTTGATTCAAATGTTCCTAAATTTTTCCAACTGAGCCCCACCTACTTACACAAATACAGAAATCTGTCATGTGAAATAACCAAAAACTGTTTTAACTGTTTGTGTTCATGTTGGACATGATTGTCCATCGTTGCTCATAATAGGAAACTGACCGAAAAATAGGTTTGAACTGCTTTTAACATATGCTCATAAATGAAAATATTTAGCAGAAATAGCTGGGTTAACATTGACCTTACTCCAATAAAGATAATTAGTAAGTAGTTATGTTTCCAGTAATCAGGCTAAGATTGAATTATTAGTGTACAAAACATAGGTACTCAGGGGTTTGTGAGGAGTTTATTGTAATGTGTCTACATTTCTTTACACGTACATTACACTCTACTCCTGATAGAAGGCCTTGATGCATGGACAACTTCAAGCAATGTTGATGGGTTATGTTTAATTCAGCAGGGACTGAAACTATTGCAAGAAAACAAAAGATCAATGTATAGACAGCTTTGTGCTGCAGATAACAACAGTGATTTTTGGGAAAGGGGGTGAAAATGTTTTGCATTTGCATCCTGGCCTTCTGTAGCAGGATGTGTCAGCAGCAGACTGTGCTTAATTGATGGTGAATAATGCTGTCTGCTTCTGACGGGGCGACTGATGTTAATGAGGAGGTAAAGATGGGATGCTCGGGCTTCCTGGTGATTTAAAACAACATAAATATGGAAAATTGGGAATATGGCTGGCAGGTTACTTAAAAAAAAAAAGTTCAGGTTGCAGTGGTGTTTTCCTGATATTTGGTGTTCATATTGTGGAAAAACCGAACTTTTACACCCGCCTAAGTGTTTGTCTAATTGACAGCGGATGGGTAAATTTATATCAACACATTGCCTCTTTTCTGCTTTGGTGTGCACGATCCCCTCAGCGCTCACCGGGGAATCTGCTCCACTCATCACTCACACACACACACACACACACCTCAGGTCGGGGGCTTGTTAACATAACTTCAATCAGACACTTCCGTTTAAAATGTATTTAAAGATTTAATTCTTCCAGTTTAAGAAATCCCTGACTCTGAGCGGGAGGAGTTGATTAATGCAGCCGAGCCTGTCACACGGCGGGCTACAGGCGGAGGGAATAAAACCAATGTTTTACTGCCAAGGCAAAACGGAGCTCGAATGTAAATAGCGGGGAGAGAGACAGAGAGGTTTTTTTTTTTGTGTTTTTAAAGCTTCAAAAACCGCCTCAACCCTGCGAGACACCGGAGACACGCAGACACACGCCGACATAGCGGGCCGCCTCCCTGCCTCAGCGGGGCTTTGATCAGACGGAACCTTTTATGGGGAATGACTGGCGAATTCACCCGCTGCTGTCACTACAAATCTACCTCACCGAGCGCGCGGGGAAGCAGGGAGGGTACGAGGGGGGGAGTTCGGGGTGTTCGCGCGGAGGGGGGAGGGAGGGAAGGAGGGAGGGAGGGGGGGAGAGTCGGCATGCAGCGGTGTCTTTCATCTCGTCCTAGCCGGCTCACGCGGGGCGGCACCTGCTGAAAGCTGCACTTGACTCGCGCTTCCTCCACCTGCTCGCGCGCTCAGTGTGTAGCCTATATATGTGTGTGTGTGTGTGTGTGTGTGTGTGTGAGTGATGTTAAACACGTTTCAGTGCACTGTACTGTAATGCAACGAAACGAACCTAATGAATATGCTATTGGGGAGTTCAGGGTCACGATTTTTAGGAAATAAACGTCACTAGAAGGGTAATATTTTTTTTAATATATAAAATGATGGCTATACTTCTAATGAGTTAAAAGCACAATCTTAAATGTTTGCCCATAAAAAAATTAGATATATCACTTCAAGACAGCAGTTGACCTTTGAACTCTTTAGTGGAGGCAAATGTGGAAAATTAAAAACAGTTTTGGATTAAATAAAACAAATTCAGTGATAGTGATTGAATGAATTAGTTCAAATTAGTTACATTGCCGCTCATGCAAGTCTCACCCGTGAAAGAACAACATTAATAGTATGTACAATAGTACACGTTTTGAAATTAGCTTATTCTGTTTCTTGCAGAGAATTAGATGAGCAGATCAATGCCACCCTCATAGGCTACAGTAAATATGAAGCCACTAGCATAAAGACTGGAAAAGGTAACAGAATCTGCCTACCAGCACCAAAGCTCACTAATTAACACCTTATACCTTGTTTGTACAAAAAAACGACAACCTACGTTTTTTATGGGGTTATGTGCCAAACTATAACTTGGCCGGGAGAAGTAATTTCCTGGATTGAGGCTGCAGGTTGCCGGGCAATCTCACCATGACAACAAGGAAGCCAAAATGGCAAACTATTCCTTTCCCTACAGCGGATGTACAACATAATAATTAATCTAGTAAAAATACACATATAGTCCACACGAGTAAAGATAAAAACAGTGAAATACATAACAATTAGCCCAACAGCAATTAACAATTACTTGGAATGTTGTATTAGCAATACATTAGCCTCAGACAACTAACATAATGGCTAGCTTGGTCAGCAGTAAACAGATCACAGAAAAACGAAATTCTTCTAAATCAAAAATCAGCGTTCACAGAACAGCTATAACAAGAAGAGAACCTACGAATAAAGCTCCAACAAGGGCAACCTGTCAATATTCGATTGGTCCCAGACCTCACAAATGGCGGAATGTAACAATGTCAGTTCAACTGTTACGGAACTCTGTTGCTAGTAGCAACAGAATGTTCAGCTGAAATCAGCAGTCTTGTTTCTCAATCAATCATAATTCATAAGAACCTAAACTGTAGTCCTGCTCAGTGTTACAGTGAAACATTACTGATGTACACACAGCGTAAGAAATACGTTTTGTTGTTCCGCTTGTTCTGGAGCTTTTGAGTGTATCACAAGGTCTTCATCAGATCAAAATCCTTATTTAATGAAGACGGATGAAGCTCCAGGACAAGCAAGTAAGTGGACCTTGACTGGAGATTGTTTTGTCACTTTCAAGCTCTAACTTAGCTTTTGTTTAGTGTTGGTCTGTGTGCTAAATGGCAGCAGGTTCTGATCCAGTGTTTTAAATTGTGCTGGTGGGGCGGCAATTTTAAGCCTCATAATCAGACTTAATTACCAGTTTGGTTTTGGTGAAATCAATGCTGTAATCAAATTGTGCAATGTTAACTGACCATGTCAGGGTCAGTTGTAACTAGGGTAGGGCAGTAAATTCTGGGCCTCCTGACAACATCTCATCAACAACATGCTCCAGGGCCCTTGTTTGGCTCCAGGGCCCCTGAATCACTCAGGATCCACCTCTCCTCAGAGGTGTCCCTGGTTGTAATACTGCACTTTTTTTTAGTACACATCTAGTACATTAATTAACCCAGGACTATTTTAGTCATAGATCACATTAAGTTGTCACTTGGCTGGACAGGACACATTTCCCATCGCACACTGCATTTGAAGAAAACAACAGAAATGTTGGCAGACAAATGGCTGACAAATTCCTTTTTATTATCATGTTTCTTAATTACCTTCAATTACAAAATTATCATTGGCTGGCACGAAAAAAAGTTAAAGAAAGTTTTAATTTATGAACAGATTCGGTTTTAATGTGAGCAAGCAGAGTGACATCACTCAGACTTGTTTCTGATTGGAGGAAATTGAAGCATTACAACTGATCTGTGTTGCATCTGACCCCATACTCCCATATGACTAATAAGAGAACTCCATCTGTTTGTGTGACTGTGGGCCTACAGTACAATGTTTCATCTGCAGGGTTCATCTGCGCACTTTCATCTTTCTCAAATTCAAATTTGCTTTATTGGCATGACCATAATTAGGTACAATATAACCAAAGCAGGTTGTACAAGATTTACAGTATAAGTGTAATAATTCAGTGTCATTTGAGACAGAACAGCAAATGGTTTGTACCATTTATTGATAAGATCTTCCCTCTTTCTCTCTCTCTCTTTCTCTCTCTCGCTTTCTCTCTCTCTCTGTGTGTGTGTGTGAGAGAGTGATGCTTAACAGGTTTCCACATAGCCTACTTACTGTACAAGTGTCAAAATGAGCGCGAGTGGGTGTGTGCGATGTTAAAAGTTTTGGTATCTACTGTACAAGTGACAGAGCTCTGCCAGTGTTTGTTAAAGAGAGAGTGAGTGCAACTTTTAATACTGCAGAAGTGTCAGAGCTCTACTGTATAAGTGTGTGTGTGCGTGTGTGTGTGTGTGTGGATAATATTAAACCAGTTTGGTTAGTCTAATAGTGAGAACTCCAGTCTGAGTAGACTAGAAAAGACGGTTATGGCAGTTATACGAGACTTCCAAACAAATGGCCATCATAGGCAAGCTCTGTGTACCATGAACACAAATAAGACAAACTTTTTGTTGACTCTATGTACTGTAGGTTGGAGGGCTCAAAGGAGGGATACTGTATCTGCACTTTGAGAAAACTATTTGGTTCTGTTCACTATCTGTTGGCCAGTAAATGCTGTCTGCATTTGAGTTAAAGGCTCTTATAGGGATCGACGTGCAGGAAGAGAACAATGTACAATGCCAAGCCACACAAGAACAAAATTAAAATGATTAAACCAGCTTTAGGAACTGTTTTTCGGGTGAGGAGCAGGTGATATGCATGAAACTTTGATGACACAAGGTTTAAAAGTTGGCCACTGATATTTAATTCACTTAAAAAAAAAAGATATACCTATGTGCTCATGTTGAAAGGCTCTCCAAGGGTCCTCAGAAAGATGGGTTTTACTTTAATTTACTTGCATAAATGACTATTACAATCATAGGTCCCTTGGACTAAATCTTATCAGATGGATATCGGTGGTTGAAATGGACCTGATGAAGATCTGACTGGGTTCAAAAAGTTGTCTATTTACACAAATATGTGGTTTGGTATCAATGTGCACGCTCTAGTCTTTTCATCAATGCTTAAGCAATGATGGGCTTACTTACGCTCCTTCTCTCACATGTATGTACGGCATGAAAATGCTTGAGAACTCCTGGTATTTGTTCTGTTTAATTAGCTCGACTGAAAGTTAAAAAGATGAGAATGAGCCGGAACCTTAGTACGGCTTCATTACCGTGTGTGCCTTTTTAGATTGTGTATCTTTTCAGATTTTTCTTCTTTTTTTTCCAGATGTTTATAGTTATTTATTCACATATAGGTTTTAAACTTATGGCCTTTGATTGTTGTTAGTTTTGTGATTAACAGTGTTTTTCTTTCTTTTCCTATCTATCCTACCTGTGTGTATATCTGTTGATGTCAAGGTGGTGAGCTGCTGCATACGATTGCCCTTACAGAGATAAATAAAGTTGTATTCACTGAATTGAATTGAAGAGTTGAGGTGGTAAATCATC